>JAUKWC010039987.1:0-13017 GCA_032356245.1 Endocladia muricata | reverse complement strand
GGGCGGGGAGAGTGGGGGAGTGTAATATCGGGGCAAGGAGGGAAGTAGGAGACGAGGGGCTGGACGAGCATGTGAGCAGGGTGAGCACCAAGCGGTGTTGCGAGCGCCGTGGCGGAGTTGCCACGTAGACAGGGCTTTCGAAAGCACAAGGCGAGGTTTTAAATTTTGGTTGGGCGACGATGAGCGACGAAAGAGCCGTGAGAACATGACAACGAGGCATCACTATGCGCTCAGCCGATTCGACGGTTCGAGGGCATCGTAAAGTATAGTGACGTTGCATAATTTCGGTGGAGACGCCCGATAGCCTGGGACGTGATAAACAATTGCAGTGAGGCGAAGGAAGGCGCCCGCCAAAGCCATCATGGATAAGGGCGGTATTGTCCTCGGTGCCACCAGGTCCGTCCCGCAGAATCGAAGGTAGCCACTGATGGGCTGAGAGGCCATTTGTGGACGGGCGGCACACATGATCTGAAGGCAGACACGCACAAAGCACAAATAACAGCTTCCATCCGCCATGTTACACAAAAGGGCCCACAGCTTCATAAGGGTGTAGTAGCATCGACAATTAAGTGTCACGCACGAAACTAAGTCCAGTCACGAGAATATCCTGTCCCGTACTGCGTATGGATTGAAGTTTCCCTTGTTTCCTGCTCGAAAAGTGACAGCAAAAGAATTCTCTTTTGCTGATCTTCTCGTGTCACAGCAGATTCTAGCGTCTGCCTTCTCCACACACCCCGTCCTGTGACGGTACACATAACAACTCTGCAAGTCGTCGGCACTATTATATAAACAGCCTAGATTCTCGTCCGCTTCACACAATGACTCCACACAATTCCCATGACTCTCTCTCTCTCTACCAAATCTCTCACTGTCACTGCTGCCTTCTTCTCACTTTCCACACGTCATGAGCACCACCCCCAACGTCCCCCAGTCCTCCGCTCCAACTTTGACCCCTACGCATCCTCCGCAAGTACCGAGGTCATCCTTGAGATCTCCTGTTTATGTTCCGCCGCTTCAGTGGGCATTGCCCATCTCTGTTTTCGACGCTCGTCTACAGCCATCAGAGCTACATGACCAAAAGAACAATGGAACTGAACATTGGTGCAAGGGGTGTGATAGGGTTCCTGACTGTAAACTATTGCAGTCTACTACGAGTCAAGTTAATGAGAAGAGTGCCCTCAGCCAGAAGAGTTGTCCAGTCTCGTGCGATTTAGAAAGCTGCTTAAGTTTCCTTGCACTGTCTGTCTTATGTGTTTCGAGAGATTTATAGGTTTGTCGCCACACCGTCGCCAGAATGTTGTTTGTACGTGATCGGATTCTGACGCGAGCCACGAGAATCTTTGAGACTATTGTTTCTCCGAAACCATGAACTCTTTTTACCTCTGCAGAACGCAGAATTTATCTTGTAGTAGAAATTTACTCTATACCTGGCGAAAACTCCATAGTCTGCTGGATACCCTCCTGAAAAAATATTCATGCTTCGTGTTTGACCAATTCGAAAGAAGATAGTATTCCCACTGCACTCCTGTCATATGTTGGAAGCATGTTAGTTCCTCGCTATCGCAGTCTTGACAAACTTAGCTGGGGACATACGCTCCCAAATGTCCTCGACTGAACTGCTTTTTGAGCTACGTTAGTCGAAGAGGATTGTCGCATCGTTTTGTGGGGTGAGATGCAGGAGCGTCTGGTGAGCGACAGGTCGCACCAGTTGGGAGTAGTGCTGCGACGTTGGGGTCTGTCCAGAGATAGCACGTCGTGTACACGCGTGAGCATTTCGGATACAGACCATACGAAAGCAGTAGCCATAAGACTTTGGAGCAGCCTTTGTAAACTAGACCTATCTTACAGTATATCTATATACAAACAAATTACATGGGCTATTTCAGGTACCAACTCCGGAGGTCGGGCCTGACTTTCTCGCAAGCTGCCCTAAAATGATATTCTGTCAGAGCGACAGGCTGCGCGCTTTGACGAGTAGAAGTAATGTAACACCTCAACTGGTCGACGACCATAGCTGGCTCATGCATCGCATCTACAATGTACGGCTTATCATACGAGAAATCTGGAGACCCGGATTCCATGCGTGCGTACTCGTGCCTAGCTCTACCAATGGTGTTCAAGTTCCTGATATATCGTACGGCAATAGATTGAGACCGTCATGCATTTAGAATTCAATTGGGACGAGGTATTGGCGCCCTGTCTAATTCTTTTTCCTAAATTGTATTGTCGGCATTCGTGTAGGTGTACTTTTTCATCATGCTCCACTGCAGTACTTCAGCAATTGCAGTTCCACCACCTAATCGCAATTTGCTCCATATCTTTGTTTTGCTTCTATGATCGGATTATTCATAGCATTCAGGATCTACGCCACCCTCAATGGACCCACACGTGTACCTCATCATCTTCGGTCAATCTTGGCCTCGCACGAGGCCGACTGACCACCGTGGAAATATGTAAATTGTATAGTCCGTATGATGACGTTGCAAGTTGTTGTACGTGTAGTTTATCTCACCCCCACCTGTGATAACAAAACGGAAAGGTGCAAACTCCATTGCACTCAAACTCTGACTGTGCAGAAAGGCCACCGGTTTTTTCTACAACTCCACTCTGTTCGGAATGAGTACTCAATGAGATTCAATGTTGCATCATTACGCCAACTCAGTCAAGAGCAAAGCAAGCGCTTGATTTATTGAAGTATTTATTCTGAGGTGACTAATGTGGGCGGGGTCGCGAAATACTCACCTCACACCCTTGCACGGTATGTAGGAGCAGTTCCTTCCTGGCTAGCAGGACAGAAGTACGTCCGTGTGGATAGCGCACGCACCTGGGTAACATGTGTGCATAAAAAGGTGGGAGATAGTTTATCATAACACAGTACGTATCTACTGTTGTTCATTTGGGCGCGATGGGATTAAACTATTACCTAACCTGTAGGTGGACGGTACATCTACCGTGCGTTAGGTCATACATCATCTCGACTCGCTACACTGTCTTTTGTAACGGGAATCGTGCCATTTTTCTAGATTAAAGCAGCCTGGGATGAGACCGCCCAGGATAGCGTCGGCCACGCTGACTGAGGGGGTCCCAGAGCATCCAGCGTGCCTACTATTTTGCCAAGCGAAGCAAGCGAAAGCAATATGGGGAAGAAAGGGGGAAGAGAGGGCAGGAAGCGAAGTAAAGTGAAGGAAGTAAGGGGATTTGTAGCAAGGGAAGGATTGTAGCTACCGGTGGGAGATTAGCCTGAGGGTTCTCTATTTCTCTGACGAGAGCGACACGTGGGAAAACTAGTTCAACTGCCACTGGTGCCACCTTCTTTTGGCGCGCGTAGCGATAACCAACAAAGCGCTTCCGTCTTTCAGAGCATTCAATATTGCGTGCAGTGAAGGAGGTACATACTATAGCAGTTGGAAGTTTGGTCCTTCATTTGAACATTGCTGGGTGATGCTAGTTTAAAGGTGAAAATAAACGGTTTTGTTTACGCAGTGCCTCGAACGGCTACTAGTCCGATCAAGAGGACTGGTCTGATGAGCCCGTACTCCGCATCACGGCTATTATTCGACTACTTCTTGAGAGTGTTCCTGCAGCGCGTTCAGAACCGCAACGATCCATGGACGAAGAGGGATATAGGACACTGGTTTCTGCAGGCAGTAGGCAGGCACCAAATACTTTTACTGTCTGGATCACTGATTCTCGTGATCGGCATCAGTTCGATGGCCGTCTCGTACTTTGCGACGGAATCAGCAGCAGCAGTCACATTCTTTGTGCTTGTTCGAACGTAACGGGGACCTGAGGTTCATGAAAACAAACCCACGAATATGTTGCAGCTTCTGGTGCTGAGAGGAGTAGCAGAACCATAACTACACATGGTCTGTGTTTGACTGGTTCGTAAATGGTTTGAGTGCACATTCAAATTTGGACTCACGGTCGAGTGGCAAACGATGAAAAGCACACAGGAATCTTCAGCTGGTTCTCGGCTCGAGCCACAACATGACTCCTACATGCTCACGGTTGTGTAGAGAGCTTCAATCTCGTCACTAGGTGGTCATTAACGCAATCAAAATTTTCTCCGACAAACTTGTATCCCGGATGATTCGGTTCGCCATTGATCCCATCTACGGTCACTGCCGCACAAAAACAAAAATTAACACGGCAGAAATTTGAAGCCGCTAAAAGTAACGAAGAGGTATGCTGCTGTCGAAAAATAAGGATAGAATGTGCTCGCTGGTCGTGATGTTGTTTCATAGTGTACATCATGTGCCGAGCTCAAGTCCCCTCATAAACGCCACAGAATCTGAAACATCACATGATTCTAAATTAGCTAGTCGCGTAGGAAAAATTGCACAAGGATTCCATACTTGTCCACGTGACTAGACTTCCGTGACTGCTTTACCGGAAGATGCATATACAGCAATCGGAAGAGGCCCATGATGCGGGCTGCTAGCTCCTATATACAAGTCCACCAACCCGGTTATGGCCCTGTCATGGCTTCCAGATTCTGGAAGCATTTAGTTCCAAGGTACAGGCATCATGGGATCACACTTCCCTTAGCCCCGATAACGGTGTCAGAAGTGTCTTGAACTGTACCCCGTACCAGTTTGTGAGTGTCCTCAACTACAGATATGCGATGGCCTACCCTGCGATCCAACTCCAATCGATCCAAACGGTTTCAGACCGACCGGTGATTCTGAAAACCGACTGACGTTCGACTTTAAATGGGTCTTAGAGTCTCTCTAGAATACAGTTCGGGTGCAGATGTGATGTGAAAGGCTATCCGCCGATGATACGGCAGATGGGGTTAATGTCAGTTACAATTCTTTCCTTGATCTTGAACTCGTTTTCATCTTAAGTGGGTCGGGACCCTGTCCCAGTCTTCCAGCTAGCATCACCTAGCTACAGGCACTGTCTGTCAAGCGCCACGCGACTATCGATAAGATGAAATTCCGATGCAGCCATGAGACTGTGGTTGAATGTGGTGGATGTGCACGTGCTTGTTTCGGGGCTCCTAAATACATCCAATAGAACTGTTGCGTAAGCAACTGAACCCGTCCGAAAGATCAACTTGTGTAGGCTGCAGAGAGTATGAAAAGTTATGTTGTCCAGACGAAGAAATCAAAGACAAGCTAGGCTAATTGGTGATTCAGCTCCACATTCAGCCTCATATGACGGCCCCTCCTCGATAAATAATACCAGATCCGACTGTTTTGGGGTCCGGAAAAATACGATTGCGACAACTGACTCCAACAAACACGTTTGCCAATGGGGTCTGTTTCTTATCTTGCATTATACTCCAGCTTTCTTAGAATTGAAACTGCATAGATCTGCGAGATCGAACTGACTAAGATGTTGCTTTGGGAGCGTTACGCTACAAAAATTATTCATCTTATCTGAGTGTGGTTCTGCAGACACTTCTTCGCTTACAGAGGCGAAAGATCGGTTGTGATTGAGTGGGTCTGTAAGAGGTGATGATCTTGAACGTATGGCGCGAGCATTTTCCAAATATCAGTATTGCTAATATAGAAGGTCTCTCATCACGCATGATGGTGGATCTCTCATAATGCAACGAGTGGTATTCCTGCTTCAAGTTGATCAATCTATGTGCGGTATTGTACGGCTAGATCCTCAACGCATTTTCGAATTATCTCGAGACATATCTCCCGCACTACTTAGCGTGTCATACCGGTGCCATCATGGTCTTCACTTTAGGTCGGCAAACGATTAAATGTATAACCTGCGAAAATTTCAACTTGGATGCACGGCCCCTAGGATGAATGTTTTTCAGATCGGAATGGATCTAAGACAATCCAAACTTGAATGGTAAAGGAGCTCACGGAGTTTGGTATAGGTACTGCATTATCAAGGTCCATTTAGAAAACTCTGTGATTGGTTTTCTTGCAGGCACGACTTCGACCACATTCAAAGCAAAACCTAATGTCTGATAGGAACCAGTGTCTACTGAACATCGAGTTTGGGCACTTATGACGAAGAAAGCTTGGCTACTATTGGTAAACTCAAGTTTTGATTTTGTATTAGATTTGAAGTGCGTAGTATGTCTACTATCGACCTTGCGCTCCTTCCGTGTTAAAACAGAAAACTTTCTACTACTTCATCTTACTGCAATAAGTTTGCCGGGAGCTCTGCAGGCTAATGGAAGGAGTTCTGTCTGCCAATTTTATTTTTGCTGACCGCTTTTACGCTTCGAATTGCTCTTGCAAGCACACTACAGGATCTGAACTAGTTATTATTAATACTTCCCTCAAATGGACCACTTGAACAGAGGACAGTGTATGATGATGTCTTCTAAAGGGGCATTCCACAGCAATACACCGAAATCAAACAATCGATACGACGCGAATAGAGTCGTTCGGGGCTAAGGAATCGTAGTTACTTTTCCTAGACAGTTGTAAATGGCAACTGGAACGTCAACAACGATACCTCGTCAACGATATATTCAGACTATATTTCTCAAAGTACTCAAACAGTTTCAATGCCACTCTTGAACTCTTTCAAATTCCAACCCCTGCACCTTCCGATCATGCAGTTTAAATCATTCTTTGCCTGTTTTGGGAAAAGAGATTTAGAATTCCTTGTGAATGTTCCAAAAACATCCCAAACATGTATAGTTTGATTTGTATATGTCCTCATGAGATGAGCAGCTAAACTGCTAAGGCGCATTTGATGACGTCTGGTTCGGCAATACAGGTACATTTCGTGGGGATCAGACGGACTCCGAAGCCAGTTTCCAAGTGCTTATTGCCATTTGGGGTCATATGAGGAGATCTGTTGCGAGCCTGTACAGTTTCCTTTACACTATTGTAAATGAATCTGTCCGAAAAATTGCACTAGAAATTATTCGGAATGAATACCTTGCGTCTTGTCCATGCGCAGTATAGTTTCCAGTAGTCAACAATACGGATAGTCGGAGGGGAGGAGCTGAAGGTCACCGCCTAGTCTTTAACCCCAAACTTCTTAGCAAACCCAGAAACATCTTCACAACAGCAGTTGTGTCTTCCAACCTGGGAGCATGCCCCAGAGTATCGTTTGCATACTTTCGGGATTGCGATTTCATCGCTGTCAATATCCTGATTCCGTCACGGCATCCCCACCTCTTCCGACGTCTGTCTTCGAAAGCCGAGTTCGTTCTAGTAGAGCTGATGGATGGGCATTTTTCCAGGCCAACACACATCATCGCCATGAGTCCAGACAAGCTAATAACCATCGTCATGTGAGAGCTCTTGTCAGCACTTATGAAGCCTGAAAGGTAGGTAACAGGTTATCCGTCTCTTTCTCTCTCTGAAACAACAGAAAACTCCAAGCCGATGCAGACCAGCATTTTTACTGCTTCAACCAATGCGAAGTATGATTCAGCACAATTGACTCTCATAAGATGAAAAAATGGTTCAATCAGTGAGGGAAGCACCAACATTCCGAGATTACAGCTGCACTCGAAGTATTGGTGGGATTTACTACTGCCTGATGATATCAACTGAAGACCAGTCTTGATAGCGCTGAAACTATAAAAAGCTGAATTTATATGAAGTCTGCCTTTAAGGCTCTCGATCTATCAAAAAGGACAGCAGAATTATAGTCGAAATACACTATTCTGTATCCGATACTAACTTTGCAAACTCCCATCAAGACACATGCGGTGGGACAGATCAGCGATGGTAGCCAGTTGATCATCAACTGCATCAATAAAACCTTTCACCCGCTTACATCTTCGATTCATGGCTACAGCGGTACTCATAGTTCCTTTCAGTGCTATGCAGCAGCAAATTTGCTCCAAATGGGTACAATGCATGGTGTTGCTAAAAGGAGCCGGTGTGGAACGTTTACTGCCCGTCATGATACCCCAGAACGTGCGAAGATCCGTGGACTGGCATCTTGTCTTGAGAGCTATGTCTGCAAAGCTTCGAAAGATTTTACAGTTGCCTGTCGTCTTCAAACACTTGTTTACCAGGTCTGTGTTTGTTCATCTCACCATGCAGTTAAGATGGCGCTGAGTAAACATCCATATGATGTAGTTAAGTGAGGTCAAGTATGCACGGGTAAGAACTCTCAGATAGGATTGCGTTGAATCGAGCAGTGTGTTTTCAAAGCTTCCTGCAAATAAAGAAATTCATTTCCAGTTCCATCGCCGTGAATGACTCGCCGCATAGGCCATATTCATTCTCAACACCAGCCAATTAGTTTGTGTGAAGGCGATGCCTTCTCACCCAATAGTCTGTCTCTGGAACATCGTTTCGTACTCCGACTGTCATGCTTTCGCCCCTCATCCAATAGGAGCTCCTCTCATACATGCAAGGAAATTTTCTACCCGCATGCAAAGAAAGTTCTTGCACCACTCGCTTCCCGTATTCTGACCTGTTGGCTTCGCTCCTCACAAGACCTTTTGCTCACTGTGCACACATTTTGTTCGGTGTGTCTCGTATGCGTCCAGCTTTTGGCGAGCTGACACAGGGCATCAACAACTCAACCGTCGAGCAGGAGCTCGCACTATGCGATGTGAGTAGCACATCTCAGACGCCGCGCAAGTATCACCAAGTGGAAACGTGCGCATCAGAGGGGAGGGAGGAAGGGGGAGATGGAAGAGTAAATGCCTACCCTATCCAGTGCGGGAGACGGCTGAGAGCTGAAGTGGTTAGATGCAAACTATGAGGAGCGATGTCGTCGGGGCATATTGTGCGTAGACAAGAGAGGAGCGGAAGTGATATAGGCACGTGGTGGGAATTGATTTGTGAGACAACGATTGTGGTAGGCCTGCAGCTACCTTTCCAAGGTGGTTGAACGTCTATTATTGATCAGAGAAAAGGTGAACGGGAGTAAGGAGGCGTAACTACGTTCCTTGTCTTTTTCATGTGGTGACAAAACATCATCATGTTGCGCTTCAGAGTATGGAATCGTTTGCAAGGCTCCAGCGAGGCAACAGAGAAACAGAACCGCTGCGTGGACAAGGAATCCACGATCGCAATAATTGCGTTCCTTTTTCTTCTCACACAGTGTACGTTCAATCATGATGGACTGATTTACACTGCACCCGCTCTCGCTCGAGCACCAGCTTCACATGGAAGGAATAGTCACTAGCAGTGTGCAGGGCACATCTGTCACCAGAGTACAGTGTTCCTTTTGGATGCGGTAGTCTATGCCACCATATTGCTAGGATGGTAGCGGTCGTGAAACTTGAAGGCTTATCAGACTAAATTTCCTTTCGTAAAGTGAACGTGTCCCCATGTCTCCATTCAACTGTCTCCCACTTTGTGAGGATGCACGCTTTTATGATGTGGAGTCGCAACTAAACCAGCAAATGCGGGTTTTGCCGCAGTTCCCCCAGATACGCTGCAGACACGTTTAGCTGCAGCCAGAGCCTCGCTGCTTGCCCTCTCGACGGCCTCTACGTCCGATACAGCCCTCCAAACCGGCTCCTCGGCTATATAAGCTGTGCAGATCCTCAACCACTCCCCAAACCGACTCCCCCTACCTACCGTCCGATTCTCACACTCGAACACATCTTGCTCCGCTATCGCTGCCATCTTCTCGGGCCGCAAACGAAATGAACACCACCCCAAGTGCCCTGCGATCTCCGGCTCCTACGTCGGCCCCTATGCATCCTCCACAGACGGCATGGACGCCCTTCAGATCCCCCACTCATGTCCCGCCGCTCCAGCCTGCATTGCTTGGGCCTGCATGTGATGCTGGTCCGCAACCTTCTGCAACTTAGGATCGACAGAACCGTGAGGGACGGTATTGACACGAAGGGGGCGATAGGTTTGGGGCATCGGCAAGCTTCTGCATCTGAGTTCACTCTTCCCGGTATGGTCCTTTTCATCGACGTCAAGTCTCAGACCTCTCCCGATTTTCTGTATCTTTGCAGTCTAATTCGATTCAGGTGAGCGAGATGAATTCCCTTAGCCTGTTCCTAGAACCGCACCCTTTCGAGCTGTGTAAAAGTGTGTTTTAGTGTAACTTGAACAGTCTTCTTGATGTCGGCTGAGCAATAGGTAGGCGTGTCGTTACACTGTCGCTGGAGCGCTGTTCTCACAGCGTTAATTGCGGAGGCTAGCCACAATGTGTAGTGGACACTGTTTCTCCGAGAGCATGAAGCTCGAGTAAAGCCATACGCCGAAGTATCGTGATCAAGATCGTTTTCCTTTTCAGTTGGCGAAGAGGTTGTACTCTGAGTGAGATCTGCGCACAACCAAGTACATGTTCTCTTTTGTTGCCTTCTACAAAGATGTAATGGGCACCTCTACTAAGCCCATAGTACGTGTGATTACAGGCACGCCGAATTCAGGCTACCACACTTTTGCTGAACTGACAGAGACATGTCCGGAGAGTCAACAGCACCATACTCCTCCTTGAGCTTGTGCATTCGAAGCAGATCTTAAGTTTATCTCGTGCGCTGTGTTTCAGAAAAAAACTGCTGCAATATGTACAGGAACAATTGGGAATAGTGCTGCGAAGTTGTGTTCGGGCCGAAATCAGTGAGTGGTGCTCGCGTGTGAGCTTGGTTTCTACAATATATCAGATTACAACAGTCGTAGGACTGTGCATCGTAGGATTGGTCTCGTATACACATCGACAGAGTGTTGCTGACTGAGAAGTCACGAATGATTTCCTACTTCAATACAATGCAATGTGATAATAAGAGCGGAATAGATCACTTGCAAGCTGCATATTCTGACGAATACATATGACTGAACGCCTGAATTGGTCAACTTCCGCACTTGTCTCATATCTCTCGTCAAGAACACAGCGTTTGTCATAAGAGATATACGGATATCTAGAGTTCGCGGGAGTCCTGGTTTTCGCGTGTTTTGATACTACCCTTCGTTCTCGGTTTATTTTCAAACCTCACCTTCTTCCAATCACCAATCCGAGATATGGCTTGCTATGACCACCATCTGTTTGCGTCCAGATATGCATACACGTGCATAGATCTACCAGTGGTGTTCAAGGTCGTGTTCTGTTGCTTACTGTTACTAGCAAAGTGAACCCTCTTCGCAGGCTGATAACGCAGAAACTTTTATCCTGCACATTCAGATGTTTTTTGAAGTAGTTCGCAAGTACTTTTTATCCCCCCCCATCCCCAAATCTCAATCCCCTAGTCCTTTGGAAAATCTCTATTTCCCCAATCCCTATTCCCCGAACCCCCCAACCCTAATCCATTGGCCTCAAAATACAGGGTTCACATTCCAATAACAGGGTTCAATTTGGATAGTAATGTACCATTAGCTTGAGGATGAAGGTAGTCTATCGTCCCTATCTGGATGTGCAAAAGCAATTTAAACCTATCATTTTTGTTTTCGAAGAACCGCCGAGCAAATACAATCTGGTAGTGATACGGTAAATACTGTACATGGGGTTGGGGCCTAATGTTTTGTCTAATTTTGCATTGTTGTTGCTCATGAAGCTATGAAATTTCATTTTGTTCCACTATTTCCACGAGTGCAGTTCCACCTCCTGGTTACGACTTTCTGTATGATCTTCTTTCGCTTCTTTGATCTGATTGTTCGTAGTACTTGTGATCTCGGGCGCCTTCAATGAACATACACGTACTACGTGTTCAATTACAGTAATGGTACATTATTGTGCAAAATGAACCCTATTTTTGGAATGTGAACCCTGTATTTTGAGCTCAATGGATTAGGGTTAGGGGTTCGGGGAATAGGGATTGGGGAAATAGAGGTTTTCTGAAGGAGTAGGGGTTCATTTTGCTGGTAATGAGAATTTATTGGACGTTGGTGCACATCGCTTCTGTAATTTTATAAATGTGACGTTATAGCGCCGTAGGACCAACCGATCAGGCTCGCTCCCCTGCCTCGTCCATTCTGGAGCTCACTTTGCCTGGATGAAGGTAGTGCAAGATAGTCGCTTATAACGCGTGGGGTGCAAATACATCGAATCGCTGTTGAGCTGTGGTTATATCGTGCAAACCAGGCGTTGTCGTGTCTTACTTTGCAACATTTACTGCGTGCTGGTACACTTCAATATTGCCTTGCACTATTGGCTCGAGGGTTCATGTTTCCACCATACCGTACACTCGAGTTCAGCGAGAATCGTGAATTGTCGCTCTAGCGAAAAAGTCAGGGAGAACTTTATGCCTCCTCTGTATAAATCACAGCCACATCGAGCCACCTCAGCTTGCATCTTTCTATTTGTGCATTGGAGGAGAAGTATCTTCAATGCAGATAGACTTTGGTGACCGTAAATACTACAAAAAGACAGAACTTTTTCTTACTTTAAACATTTAAAGTCGCTTTACCCATGGAACTTACACATAGCAGCCTCATGTGCTGACACCGGCCGAATGTCTGTCTCTTATGAAGAAATCATTGTCCTCATACGAGGCACACGTCTATGCTGCCCAGCACGAGTAGGGTTTATGTAGGACCGGAGATATTCCCCACATCCTGGAACTTGTTGGAAATTATAACTACTCTTCCCATATCATATTATATATGAATAATAGTATCTTCACATACTCTGTAATAATAAACAAAAATGACCAGAATTAGTGGTGTGGCATACATGGAAATTACAATCACAGCATTGTAAACAAGGAGACTAAGTATGTTGCACGCCTCGTCCATTCTGCGTATGACAAGTGTCCAAATATGCACCCCACGCATATAGCATCCATTTCTCCTACACCTCTGATAGCCTGCACGTGCCGTTCTGTGCCGTTGAAGTTCCTCCTCCCGACCAACACACCCGTCGCGTCTTCGCATACCTCGTTATTTGTCGCTTATTGGGCACAACCGCCTATTCGACCATGTCGCCGGCGCTTTGTTCACAATCTATGCCTCACGCCTCTTTTCTGCCTCGTTCTCTTCGTCCCTGGCTTCCTTGCTCTACCCTTCTCCAACCCCCACTGCTCGTTCGGAACACAAAAGTCCTCGCTTATACTGAACCGTCATTCAAAACCGCTCATTCGTTTTCGCCTGTCCATTCCTGCGCGCAACCGACCTTTCCCATACTCCCTGTTGGGGGGGGGGGGGGGGGGGGGGGGGGGGGCGGGCG
>JAUKWC010039976.1:0-13022 GCA_032356245.1 Endocladia muricata | reverse complement strand
ACTAGTGGGCATGCAAGCCGGCTGCCACTACCCGTTGACAGCGGAGAGTATGATCAGGATGATGTCGTAATTGCTTCTTGGGATGGTGACATTGCCGACGGCATTTTGACCCAGATGCCACGCACAGGACTACCTGTCACTATTTTGACTGGATTTCTTGGAAGCGGAAAAACTACTTTACTGAACCATATTCTCACGGCGGAGCATGGAATGAAGATTGCAGTTCTGGTGAACGAATTCGGTGAAATCAACATCGACAATCAGCTTGTGGAAACTGGTGACTGGAGCAGCCAAGATGAGGTTATGGAGTTGGCAAATGGCTGTATTTGTTGTAGTATCAACGACTCTTTCGTAAGTGCAGTTGCAAAAATTCTTGAGCGCAAGGACGAGATTGATTATTTGATCGTCGAGACAACCGGTATCGCAGACCCAGTGCCTGTGATCAATTCATTAATGGTGTCAGAAATTGCGGAAGACGTGAGAGTGGATGGAATCCTCACTCTAGTCGACGCTGAAAATTTCGACCCGAAGACGAATATGGACTCCGAAGCTGCTTTGTCGCAGGTCATGGCTGCAGACACGATTCTTTTGTCCAAAACCGACCTTGTGTCACCTCGGAAGGTTCAAGAAACGATAGAGTACATCAAATCAGTGCGTCCGGCCGCTAGAATTCTGAAATCTCAAAAAGGTCGCGTGCCGATCAGCATGATTTTGGATGTTGGGGTGCGAATATCAGATTCACCGGCTCACTTGAATCCTGAGAAGAGAACAGCACTTTCTGTGCAAAGTGATCATCCAAATTTGCATGACCACGGAAAGAAAGAGGATCATGAGCACACCGACGAGTGTGCTCCTGACTGTGACAATGTTTCACATGATCATACCCATGGACAGGAAGCCCGAAGTGGCAGGGAGAGTTACGGTCACAATGGCAATGGGATCCAGGATCATGAACACGAGTGTGGTGCGGATTGCACTCACGAATCGCATGCTCATACCAGCAACCAGCATGACCATCTCGGAGCCGACGGGTTTGTGACGACGAGCTTCCGTTCGGACGTTCCTTTGAATGCCGAACTCTTTATGGACAAATTCTTACAGAGGCTGCCTGAAGGGGTGTTTCGGGCGAAAGGTCTTCTGAGATTTCATGGGTACGGGGGTCGATATGTGTTCCAACTCTCGGGTAGAAGGTACCAATTTGAAGAAGATGACTGGCCTGAAGATGCCGCACCTGGGAATCAGCTTGTAATCATTGGGAGAGATTTAGACATCGAATTTCTTCGAAACACACTGGAGCAGTGCCTTGTCGAAGATGGTGCGTAGCATCTAAAACTCTTACGAATCATCTTTCTTTCAAGAAGGTCAACCGTGCAACACCCACCAAACGCGCTGTAGGTAAGGCACGCGGACAAAGCATGTCACGAGAATCTGAAATATGATCGAGGTCTACATGACGAGGTAGCATGATCCCACATGTTAAGCGTCGAGACGATCTGGGTTTTGCGCTACCAAGAAGTTTTAAACATCTAATTCAATCACCGTTTTGACAGAGCTGCTTCTTGTCGAGACGTGTACTCATCGAGCCGATCTACAAGCGATTCAAGACTGCGAGCTTTTTGAAGTAGCGCGGCCATATCGACAGAGAATTTGCGAGCGTCTGTCGCATGGGCCTGCACATTGTCGGCAGCGCTTCTTAAACCTCCTATTCGCTCATTCATGCCCGCATAGAACGTCATCGCAGATCTGTTCATGGCAGCAACTGTGCTGAGGTCAATGGCAGTGACTGAACACGGGAAGCCCAGTACGTTGGAAATATTATGTCAAATTACATGCATCCTGCTTTGGTGCAGTCGCGTTTGATGAAGTTTCTGGAGTGTGACCTACCTTTTGTCGATAGTTGAAACTGTGCGTGTATATTTCTTGCAAGTGAGTTACCGGATTCTTCAACTTTGTCCATTTTTTGTAGTTCTTCGGTCCTCCAGAATAAGAATGTTCGTGGGCAGATTTGTGACAGAGACCACAGGATTTCGCGATGGGTAGGGAGGGAGTCCTCGCTGTGGTTGCAGTGGTGTTACGACCCTAAAGCCTTTCGAAGTCTGGAACTAAATTTAATTTTTTCGTTTTCTCGGCCCACAACCCTTGCTGCCAGAAATCCTAATTGGTGCAGCGACTCAGTCATATAACTGTAAAACTTGCTCAACGCTTGGAAAAATCTTACTCGCATTTAGTATCTTCGTATACTGTGTATACAGTACCTCACTGGGAACAGTGCTTTCAGAGCCTCAAAGTCACTACTCCGCGGGACCTCACAGACGGTCTACGGCCCGTTTGGCTTAATCCCTGCAGACCTGTTGGTCCTAAGAGCATCTCAACAAAAACTTCTGAAGGTCCAGTACGGTTGCTCTTTAACCGGAGGCAATTGAGCACGTGTCCCGCCAAATTCGCGTCCTTCAAAACAATGCAACATGAAATGTTGTACTGTATTGATTTGAAGATGGCAAATTTTACCGTCGGCCTCTAGCCTCATTTGAACCACAATCAATGCCCAATAGTCTCGTAGACATAGATTTTTCTTTTTCATCGCGAGAAAGTGCCCACTTGTAGAACCCTCTTCTTCCTGCGTTCGAAGTGTGAGTCCACCAAGGCTGGTCATCATATAGTATTGGCATGGTTGGTGGGGGCTCCTCAGCTGGTTCAGCTGCGGGTGCCTTTTACATGGCTGCAGCCGCTAGCGAGACCGACGGGGAGACGTTTGACGGGGATGCCGAATTTGATGAGTACGAAGAATGGGATTACGCGGAAATGTTGTCGACATTGTAGGTTTGGCAAACTGCAGCTTCGGGTTCTCCTGTGGTGACGTTGTCAGTGAGAAGGGTGTCTTGCAATGCATGAGGCTCTAACTGCGCGCTCAATTTGGATGTTGTACGGATTGGTGCGATGCCTGCGGAATATTTTGCGATGCGCAGTTCAAAGAATGTGAAAACATACGTAGTACAGCCTCTCGTCGTTGGGGCTGCAGCTGCATTTGGTATGTCAGTAGGTAAGATTCGGTGCTGCATTCCAGAAAGTTGAGACGAATGGCCAATAGCTGCTGCATGGTATTGACTTCGAATGCAAACATGATGAATTCTCCGTCAGGTTACGCGGTGTTCGATGCGACAGCATCTCTCTTCACACGCAAATCCCCATCTTCTTCACGGTCGAAGTAACGCCCTATCATTAGAGTGCCCCTCGTACTGTCAAAGCATCCGATGAGAAAGCGATGAGGAACAGTCTCGGGCTTCTGAAAGCTGTCCGTTCGATTTGATTGACTACCGTTAGATCTTTGACGCAGTTGAATGTACACTTATGGCACGAACGTCCGACTGGATCTTTCAAAGTTGAGTATTGCGCATGATGCAATATGACGCAGCTGCCATGATGGGTGATAATTTCGTGCAAGCTACTTTACACAGCTATAAATATGGCAAGGCATGTTTGCCGCACAATACAGAATATTGTCTTTGTATACAGTATGCCGCAACCGCGAAACAATGACCGTGCCTTTAAAGTGTGAGGACTGCCGCTAATCTGCACCCCCAACGCCGGCTATTTTTCTATAGATAGCTTGTAACCGATCGCCAGCAAGACTTGTTCGACACAAGTCATGGACATATCTCCACAGGTTTTGCTCAGTTCTAGCAGATTTGCCAGCCTGCTGTTCGATTGCGTGTCCAAGCTTTAAAAGGCACCGCTTTGTTCTCTTAATTATCTCGTCCTTATCCAGTTGGCTGTTTTCCTTGGACAGCGCCCGCAGCTCCTTCAACGTCGAAATATGACTCGACTTGAAAGCAGCGTGCATGCTATTCACTTGCTTTGAGCCTTGCGATAGTGGCTTCGTTTTCTTGGATGAACCTGAGCTTGTCTCACGTTTTCGCGATTTTGCTATTTTTCTTTTCGATACTTTCAGCTTTTTCTTCCCTTCGGCAGCTTTTCCTTCCTTCTTCTCCTTCGCTGATGGCTTCTTGGAATTACCTTGTGAAGATATTTCGTGCTCGAGCTCTCGTAATAAAGCCAAAACCCGACGAGTTAATTTTGTAGTGTCCGGTGCTCCAGGTTTGCAGTCTGAGTTTCCAGCCACATTCATCTTATCTGCCAATCCAAGCTGCTTATCGAGGGCAATCTGAGTCCAATTTCCAAAACCGTGCCTGTAAACCCCTACTAAAAGCATGGCATCATTTTGCAGTGTCCAGCGGACGTTATAAGAAGGCGCCTTAAGGACACGTCGGAGCCGAAATTGAATATCCGAATCGAACTTTCGGAGATGCGCTCTCAACATCTGAAGATCGTCACATCTCTTTAGCAGATCGGTGGCATCTACCCCTCTTTCTCCAAGCACATCGAATAAGACTCGAGCATTCTTCCCTTTCCCATCTTTCCCATTCTTCCGCCCCTCATCACGCGAGTCGTACTCGACATCCACCTCGACCTGCGATTTCTCTAGCGCATCTTTTGCCATGCTTGCCCGTCCTACATTGTTTCGTGCCTGCTCAATACAGTCTGCAAGGAGAGAGGCAGCAAGCTCCTTAGCCACCCTATCTTGCAGACCAGCATCCTTAACAATCACATCTACCATAGTCGGATCTCCAAATTTTCTCAGCGAACGGAATAGACTTCTTTGCTCTTTTGCGTTGAGTTCGTCGAGCTCTGAAACTCTATCAAATACAACTCGTCCAGCTCGGGTTGTTCTTCGTCGCTTTCCATCTGTCGGCGACTCTGCCTGGAAAGCTTTCGTACGCTTGCGCCGCCGACTGCCGAGAACTGCGTCAGTGACCATAGCCTGATCTTTCAATTGTCCTGGAATCACCCTCTCCCAAAATTCAGCGTCGCCCTCCTTCTCCAAACTTTCCATTTCTGTCTTCTCCAGCTCCTGGGCCTTCGACGCTTCTTCATCTATTGCTACCAACTTTTGGGCAGCATTCTTCGCCATTTTGTGGTTTTCATCAACATTCTCGTCATTCTCGTCCTCCTCTTCGCCTGTCTTGAAATCTGCCCACTTGAATGCATTTAAAAGAGAATCACCGACGCTTGGTTGCGCTCCGCCCACTTGCGATGCTTCGTCGGTTGGGGCCCTGGCAAGAAGTTCGTCAATGTCGTCAACCTCTAGTACTCGCTTCTCCTCCGCATTTTCCTCCTTTTCTTGCTCAGCGGAATCTTGCTGGTCTGACTTCTCAGTGCCCAAGCCCTCTCTGTTATCTCCAGCGACTATTTTCTTATCCCCGTTTTCCGCAGCTAGGGCTGAGATGCGATCACTTTCAAACAGCTTCTCTGCGCCAAATCGTAAGATAGCGCTGAGCTCTTCCTTTTTAAATGCAGCTTGTGCATCTTTGCCATCCGCCTGGTCCCCTCCCTCAACCCCATGAATTACCAGATGTTCGAGTACTCGCTTGCGTTTAGCTCTTTCTAGGATATCCTCCTCAACTGTCTCCCGACTTAAGAGACGGAAGACTTTAACATCTTTGGTCTGTCCAATTCGATGTGCTCTGCTTTCTGCTTGCAAATCGTTTTGAGGGTTCCAGTCAGAGTCGAAAATTATGACAGTATCAGCGGTCGCCAAGTTGATGCCCAAACCACCCGCACGGGTGGAGAGTAAAAACACAAAATCGTTTGAGTCAGGCGCATTGAAATGATCCACTGCCCTTTGACGAAGCTCATTGGAAATGGACCCATCCAGGCGTTGTGATGGAAATTGTCGCATCCGACAATAGTCTTGCCGGATATCCAGCATTCGTACCATTTGCGAAAATATTAGTACGCGGTGTCCCCTCTCGCGTAACCGGATCAATAGCTTGTCAAGGAGAATCATTTTCCCTGACATTCTTACCAATTCTCTGCAGCTTGTGGGAGTTGACGTGTCCTCATAATTAGGAAAAAGGAACGGGTGATTGCAACACTTCTTCAGTTCCATTACAAGGTTCCGTAATGTTGCGGTGGTGCCCATTCCTTTTCCTTTGCTCCCAGCATTAAGCTTCACAAAATTCTTCGTCAGTAACCAGCGATAAAATTGTTGCTGGTCGGACGTCATTCTTACGCGTAAGACTGCGTAGGTCTTCTTCGGAAGCGATTTCTCTACGTCAGACTTTTGACGTCTAATGATGTACGGACGCAGGGTTTTGTGTAATGAACTCACTCGCTCTGGATCTCGCAGAGCAGCGAAAGAAAAACTTTCTTCGAAGACGTTGGCATCGTCAAACTTTTCGGGATTCAAGAAATGCAGAAGAGCCCAAAGCTCACGTACTGAATTCTGTAATGGTGTGCCGGTAACCAAAAGGCGATTAGCAGAACGCAAACTCGCCAGCGTCAAATGCAACGAACTTGTCTCGTTCTTCAGACGGTGTGCCTCATCAACTGCAATCATGGCCCATCGAATTTGATCTAGGTGATTTAAATCATGCATCAACAGCTCCGGTGTAGTAAGAAGAACGTCAAACTTCTCCGATGATCCTTTCGTCGTTGACCAGAACTCGTGATCCCGAATGATACCGCGTGACTTTCCATCCCCCGCATAGCACACTACATTCATGTCAGGGAGCCAGCGAGCGAACTCTCGAACCCATGCAGCGATTGTGCTTAGAGGAACTACGACCAGAAACGGTCCCGAGACGTTCCTACAGTACATGAGCCAACCAAGAAATGATATTGTCTGCAAAGTCTTGCCCAGACCCATTTCGTCTGCAAGAATGACATTGTTTCGTCTACTCCACGAAAAGGCGAGAAAATTGAGGCCTGCCAGCTGATAATCTCGAAGAGTTCTTCCCTCCCCATGGAGATAATTGGGTTGTTCGAGCATGCGTTTGAAGCGAGGTCGCTCGTCTTTCCCATTAAACGGATTGAATTTTTTCTTACCAGAATTATTGAGCACTGCTTGCTCTCGTTCGTTATATCGATCTATTGCTTTCAAGTCCTCTTCCGACCTCAAATCTGAACTGCTCTCCCACGTACATTCTGCGTAGGACAAATTCTTCCATTTCACGAGGTATTCGATCTGATCGTCTCCATCTAAGCTGTCACGCTGCGCAATTATTCGATCAATATCTTCGTAGGCCTTCACCCTAGCCTTGTACTCCTCCGTGGCAATTACAATCTCTTCTCTCTCCTCGGCAGAAACATCACTTCGACTTCGAAATAATGCTTGTTGATCTTGGACAAACTTTATGTAATTTCGAACACGTTTGTTGCCCTTCAAGTCCTGCAAAGTTGCCCAAGTCTCCCATGTGCACTTTCGGTAACATTTTTGCATCCATTTGATATAGAATTCGACCTTCCCTCTATCAAAGTCCGAAAACGGTAGGTCGTGGATCCCAAAAGGTTTCTGGTCACCAGTAGGACGATACCGGACGACAACATCAACATGAGGAGCGTCATCATTGACGATTTCTCCGACCTCAGTCTCTACTTGCTCGTCGGAATCGAGGAAGTCATCGTCGCTTTCGAAATAATTTACAGCGTCTCCAGTTCGACTATTGATTCTCGCCGTTCGTGCAACTTCGCCGTCTTCATCGAGAGCTTCCGACCGACGTCTCCTAGCAACATTGCGGGAGCGACGATGCTGCTGACTTCGTCGCCCTAAAGATTTTTTCTTACCACTATCCCGCCAGTCACCGTCAGAATCCGATTCCTCAGAAGGAATATCGTCCAATATCTCTTCATCCACTTTTCGTGGTCCCCGCTTTTCTCGACGGCGAGAAACTCCGTTGGAACGTACATGCCGACGACTTGAACGTTTTCCTGCAAGGGAAAAGTCTTCGTCATCGAGGTCATCCATATCCATGTCATCATCCTCATCCTCGTCAATATGACCTGCCGTGTAAAATTGGTTGGGCATAGGCACGTTTTGACGCCACGTATTTACAGTTAGAACATGGTTCCTGTCACAACGCTACTACTGCAGTCATTCAAAGCTAACGCAAGCGCAAAGCACATAAGGAGGGTGCTCTCGATGAACTGGGAGAAACATACCGTCTTCCGCATTAAAATCCAGGTCGCTTCCGGCAGAGGAGTACGATCCGGGCGGAGAATGAGAGAGCCGCTGCGGTGAGCGTCGAGCGCGCCGTGACCGGCGGAAGTACTGATCATCGTCGAGCATGTCTTCTGGAATGATTAGTTTTCGTGCGCGACGACGAGTACCCCTTCGCGTGATCGCATCGGAAAGATCATCGCTTTCACTTCCTGCAGCATTTCCATTCGTTTGTGGCTCTTTGTCTGAGAGACCTCGTTCGCCTACGGAGTGTTTCAGGCCCTCCTCATCGCTCTCCTCTTCTTTCGAGTCGGGCACGTGGTCGCGGTCGCGCTCGTCATCGTCAGCGGAGGAAGGTGAATCAGCTGACGAAGAATCATCGCTGGCACTGCTGCTGCTGCGACTGGCACTGCTCCGCGAGCGACGGAAATTGTGAGGGGATGTGGGCAATACATTGTCAGGCTGATGTGAAATGGTCCCAGTATTGATTGGTAGGTCAGGAGTGGTTTCAAGCGGGGGAGAGGTGTTGCACCTAGGACTGCGCCGTTCGTGATCAGACTGCCGGTGTGGAGAGCCTTTCGCGCTCGACTTGACAGAGTCCGAGACGTCGTCGTCGACATCATCAATGACAAAATCATCATCGGCATCCGCGGGCGCGGGACGGTCAGGTGAGTTGGGAGAAGAATGGTGCTGCTCTGTATCCGATGAGAGCTCCGCCTCCTCGACTTCAAGGGCAGCAGGGGACTCTGTAGAAGGCGGCGCAGGGCCTTCAAGAGGCATCGGCATAATACGCACCGATACTAAGCCAAGGCGCAACGAAGAAAAAAAGAAAAGTCTGAAAACTAAGGCTCAATTAAAGAATAGAAGCTGAATGGACGCGTACAATGCTATCCCCAAATGAAACCAGCCGTAGAGGCTGAACTGCAGACCAAATGCGGACCTTAACAGGCGAAAGGGGAGAGCTTCAAGGTAGTGCAAGTTTCAAGAGATTGAGAAAGACAGAAAGAGGGCAACGAAAGAACTTGATGTGGAAAGACGGTACCAGTTAGAAACCAAAGTAGGGTCTAAGGAAGAGATGCGCGGGCGGCGGTGAGAGGGCGGGAGAGAAGGGTAGTGACGATGTACAACATCGATGTTGATGAAAACGAGAGGGGCCGAAGACTCTCAAAGCCAAATCGACAAACGAAACAGCAGCTGTTTTTCGCGACCAAAAACAAAGCATATTTGTCTGACACGTCTAAGACGGGATGAAAATTGTGCATTGATAAAAAAACAAAAATATACAGGTACCGGAACGGTTGCACTTTACTGTAATCACACCCATTACAGTTACAACTTACTATATTTAACTCAATATTGTAGGGATCCAGAACTGGCACAGTCTCGGACATAATCCTAGGTTGTCTTACTGCGTAATTACTTGTTCCCATATCAAATGACAGTCAGGACAATGAAGCGAGTGTGTGTGAAAAGTAAAATCTTCAGGTTTTGACGCGCATGGTTTATGTAACAGTAGAGTATGCACAAGACTCTTTACTGTACGAATAGGAATCAAGGATTACCGAACGGTACCCGAAGGAAGTGGGGTATTGGCGGATACCGAGGGATACTGAGGGGGGGGCCCGTCCTCAAAGGGCGATGTCAGCGTACGGGCCGTTCTGACGAACGCAAAAGCCTCACTAAAACCACCAATGAGTACTGGACTGTACATACTGTGCATGTACTGTACTGTACTGTATGGACTTTATTAATTACCCGTTTTTGACGTTGACGAGTACACAGTTGGATTGGACGCTTGAAGTACTGTACGGCAGCTCCCGCTTCACAGAAATTTACTGGAACATTTTCATGAAGAACAGTCATAAGACCGTACCTCAATCTTTTCTTTGACGGAAGGGAGCATGATACTAAGCGTTGAGAATTAATGGCTCGGAAGATAGATTCCGATGGTATTAACGAATGACCGACGTGTCACGAAGTCGCTTGGTGTAAGTTTTTTTTATTCATCACAGAAACCCATGATGTAGAGTTGTCTCCTTATACTGTACCTCTGCCGGTTTCCGTAGACTTTTATCGCGTACGACACAGGCGTACTTGGGTTTAGTGCGCTCCGATGAGGAAACCATGTTTTGAAAACATAACTGACTCGGGAAGTAAATTCATCAGGTATTTAACAATACTGATCATTTCACTGTTGCAGTGTCAGCCTCAGCGTTACGTCCCTCGAGCCAAATCAATGAGTAGACGCGATCGCGTTAGAAGTAGATTGATCCCGGAGTCTAATGGTTTGAGCATGGTAGTAACTAGTATGGAGAAGCGGGGATTGTTTATCGTTGGGCCGACGTTGACTGCCGGAAGACTGACGAAATTTTCTTCGGTTGCGAGTCGGTTGCAGCACCTCGAGGTGTGACAAACGAAGGAAGGCTGCTCTGCCTATAACCAAAACATGCGAATGGAGCCAATCATCCACTATGGAGGACGCAGGTCTTTGGACCAACTTGAAAGCCAGGTGAGCTGGAGGCTGACGAAATACGTCGTAGAACGGTCACTATGGTGCTGTCTCAGTAGTTGCATTGTGAGGTGGGCCATCCGTGAGAACTGTTTGGCCTTCCCACAATGGATGAAAGAGATGACGACGTGTGATGCACGCCCCCGCAAGAATCACGACATGTCGGAAGTACACAACCTAAGCAGCAGAGATGGCAATTGGGGGAGCCTGTTTTTACTCTTTCTAAGCGGTAGTAGATGTGATGCGGTTGGTTGGAGTATGACCGGTCCTATAGACACCTCTTAAGAAAGTATGTGGGCTGGAAACGAATCTGCCCATGACCGTGCCGGAGATGCCATCATGCCATGAGATGCTCAGACCCCCCCGGAAACCTATCTGCTAAGATCTACAACTGCATGTATGTGGTGTCAGTCGCTCGTATCGTTTTCTGTAGTTCTTCTCTCCCTCTCTACTCTAGTGGGTGTTGGACAGGTCATTCTGTCACAATCATGTCAATTGTTAAAGTTAAACACTGTATATCTACAGAGAAAGTTGTGGCATCATCAAAGAGTTTTGGCGTCACATGAGGTCAATTGTCCAATCGACACTGGCTTATGAAAGAGTCGGGCTGTAGAGAGGCTATGGCAAGGGGAAAACGTAAATAGTTGAACAAACATTGGCTTTACTGAATTTTCAAATAGCAAACTGGATGGGGGGCAAGATGAATGGAGCCAACTTGCGTGTACATTCGTAGACACGAGGCAATTAGGCGCCATGTGCCCACCTGATCATTGCGAAACGGCGTGTGCCAACTGAGTGACAGAAAACGTCTGGTTGCAGCGATTGGCCGCCCAATTGGTGGCCGAATAGATGTAACCAGCACCACTTGTGTGGTATCCCAGCGGCACCAATCATGACTCACTTTTGACCCCCGTCACATCCTTCTCTTTGCACCGGACCCGACCCCGTGTTCTGCACACTCCATTCACGCACGACACTCCTCTCTCTCCACACCTCCCCCACACACACTCCCACCCCACCACTCACCAGTCTTCGCCACCACCCCATCTTTCCCCCTCTCTCCCCATCAATCCCTGGCATCAACCCCTTAAACTCCGGCAGCTCCCCCGCAAACATAATTGAATGCGCCAGCCCCGCATACTCCTCCCCAAACATGCCCCTGAAAAAATCCCCCACCTCTCCATATACCCGCTCCGTCAATGTCTTCCCCAGCCCCGGCATATACCGCTTTGCAATCTTCCACACATGCGTATCCACCGGAATCTCTCCCCACTGGTCCATCGAGAACAACGCCACACACCCCGCTACCTTCCTCCCCACCCCAGGAAACGCGACCAACCGTTCCGCCACCTCCGCCCTCCCCAGCCCACGCCAACTACGCAACAACTCCTCCCCACTCATGCCCGCCATCTCTGCCTCCCGCTGTACTGCCAGCGCCGTGCCCACAACGTACTTTGCGCGATAACCAAACCCCGCCTCGCGCAACTCCACCTCCGTTGCCTCCTGCGCCAGCGTTTCCACACTCGGAAACGCAAAATGCTGCACGCCCTCATGCTCGCCGATCGCCTCTCCATACCGCCGTGCAAGCCCGTTCACCATCCCCGCAATCCGCTTGATGTTATTATTGGACGAGCACACAAACGCAAACAAACACTCCGCAGGCTCCTGCCGCAGCACCCGTGCGCCACGATAATACGGAAACGCTGTGTTAAACCTGGGATCAGCATCACAAAACGCCGCCACGACCTCCCTCAAATCATGCCCGAGCCGAAAGTACTCGCTCACCACGGCCTTGACCCCTACTTCTTCGTCCTTCTCGTTTTCGTCCTCATCCTCGTCGTCGTCGTCGTCGTCCTCCCCTCCCCCCCTCCTCCCCCCTCCTACACGATACCACACGGGATCATCCACGCCTGGCGGCGGCTCAAGCTCCGCCTGCCGTAGCACGAGCAGACGGGCGCCTACAACGCCCGCAAACTCACGCGCAGACCCACCGTACGCGGGTGCATGCGGGCGCGCACCGTGATCGTGCCAGCGGAACGCCTGCCCGCATCGCAGCGTCAGCGACAGGCGCAGACAACGGTCCGGTACGGACGCCACACGCCAGCGGGGGGCAGGCGTAGAAGGAGGAGGAGACGGACGCGAGGTGGCAGCGGCAGCGGCAGTGGCAGTGGTAGCATTGGCGGCAGTGGTAGCGGTAGCAGCAAAGGTAAGGGCACGCGTGCGCGGGCGGGACATGGCGCGCGATCGGCAGATGGTGAGGGAGCAAGGCGGGTGGTGGAAGAATGGGAAGAGTTTGGAGGAGGAGTGGGCAGTAGGCAGTGCAGAACAGACGTCACTGGCGTGACAAGTCGATGCGGAGGCATCCGGTTGCGCCGCATGTAGACGTACAGTTTTTTTTATAGAAGCGGAGTCATCCAATGCCAATCCATCCCCTTCAATCTCGCATCCTCTTCCTTCCTACACGACTGCTCTGTTACCTCCCCGACCACGCACCCAACCTCAACTTGCCTCCCTTCC
>JAUKWC010039965.1:0-13034 GCA_032356245.1 Endocladia muricata | reverse complement strand
CGCCAGCGTCACGAAGGTCAACGACAGGATCCACAGCTGTGGCGCCGTGGGCGAGGACATGTCCACGAACTGCGGCAGGAACGCGACGAAGAAGATGATGCCCTTGGGGTTGAGTGCCGTGACCAGCCAGGTGTTGCCGAACAGTCGCCACCGGGACCCGACCTCGGGTAACTCGGCGAGACCGACGGGGCGCACCCCGGCGCGCAGCAACTTGACGCCGAGCCAGATCAGATAAAGCCCGCCGATGCTCTTCACGACGACGAACCAGAACGACGAGACCGTCAGCAGGGCACCCAGTCCGAGGAGCGACAGCGCGAGCGCCGTCGAGTCGCCGAGTGCGACGGCGGCGATCAGCGGCACGTTCGCCCGCCCGCCGTGGGCGACCGAATAGCTTACGACGGTGAGGGTGGTCGGTCCCGGGACGATAAGCAGGGCGATGGAGGCGGCCACGAACGTGAGCCACAGGTCGATGAGCATCGGATCTCGGGCATTCGGAATCGAGAAGATCGATGATGTCCGATTCGGCGATGGTGATCTACCCGAAGCGCCGATTCGCCAGGCTCGCGAACGAGCGTCGGGACCTCCGGGATGCTTCGAACGGTTCGTTCAAGGACGGTAGACCGCCGGGCGGACCGGCGGCCACTCGTCGGTGTCGTGATCGGGGTGCTGCCGGCTGGTCATGCCGGCCAGTGCCTCGGCGAAGTTCGGGTCGTCGAGCGTATGCGCTCCGTGCAGCGAAGCCAGCGCGTCGGCGAAGGCCAGCTTGCCTTCGGTGCCCCAGGCGCTCTCCGGCGGTACCGTCGCCGGATCGTCGAACGCCACGACGGCCAGCATCAACCCGTTCGGCGCATCATAGGCCAGCGGGGTGCCGCAGTCCCGGCAGAAGCCGCGGCGCACCACGTTCGAGCTCGCGAACCAGGCAGGTGCGCCGCGTGTCCACTCGAGTCGTGCCTCACCGACGCCCACCAGCGCGAGCGCGACCGCCGACGAGGCCTTCTGGCACATGCGGCAATGGCAGATCGCCGAGTCGCCGGGCGTGCCGTACAGGCGGAATCGGACGGCGCCGCACTGGCAACCTCCGGACAGGGTCGTGGGGGATGTATCGTTCATGTGCATCAGGGTAGTCGAACTGCCGATTCGATCAATACGGCGCCCGTATCACCGGTGAACGACGAGAAGACGTCAACGCTCCCGCACGGAGCCGTCGCGGCCAGCGCTCAACAGCGTCACGGCCTTCGCGCGCCCCTCGCTCAGCGCCTTGTCGAGGGCGGAGTGCCCACGCTTGTTCCTCCGTTCCCGATCGGCGCCGCTCGCGAGCAAGAGCGCGAGAATCTCGTCCCTTCCAAGGTACGCCGCGTCCATCAGCGGCGTGTCACCGTTGTCGTTCGCGATGTCGAGGTCGGCTCCCCGCTCGATCAGGAAGCGAACCAGGGACAGGTCTCCGGTGACCCAACCCGCGAGTATCAGGGCGGTGTCGCCTTCGGGGGTGCGCGCGTCGATGTTCGCTCCCTGGTCCAACAGGCGTTCGGCGCGATCCGTTACCGGGGAATCCTCGTTCCGCCCGAAGATCAGCAGGGGAAGGATCGCACTCTGTTCGTCGTGCACCTTCCGGGCACCACGACACGCGTCCAGCAGCGTGTCGAAGTAGTCCCATCGGTCGAGGTGCAGGGCGAACTCGTGCAGCGAGGCGGTGCCGATGAACACGGATCGGACGTTCACGCCGCGCTCGAGGAGCGCGACGGCCAGCGCCGGTCGGTTCAGGATGACGGTCTGGCAGAAAGCCTCGTTCATGACGGCGACGTCCTTCAGCACGTCGCCGTGCGCCGCCGCGTCCAGTTGCGCGAGGCTGTCGTCGCGTATCGCGTCGATGACGGGATGATCGATCACGACAGGGGCGGCTGAATTCGCCATGACGCGCTCGATGTCCGCCACGTGGGAGGACACGCGAGTGTAGTGCTCGAGGACGCCATAGGTTCCCGCCCGGCCGCCGTTCCTGTCCTGGTGCGAACTCACCCCCGCGACGTACAGCTGCGAGTCGAGGGTGACGAACGCCGGGCCGCCGCTGTCGCCGGGCCCGCTGATCCCTTCCATCGCGCTGGCGGTGGCGGGGTCGTCGAACGCGAAGCTGATCAGGTGTTCCGACGTTCCGATGACGGTGTTGATGGCTCCGCGTTGTTTCCCGTCGGGCTCGAGCAGCCCGTCCCGACCGTTACCGAAGACGCCACGGCCGACGAAGACGACCGATTGCCCCTGCTCGTCGTCCCGCCGATAGAGCCTTGCCGGCTTGCCGTTTCTCACCGGCTCCTTCAGCTGGATCAAGGCGATGTCGCAGTGGATGGCATCACCCGACCCGTAGTCCGGATGTACCGTGATGGCCTCGATCCGGTACTCGCTGCCCAGATGGCGCACCACGAACAGGGTGTCGAGCCTGTGCGCGACGCAGTGCGCGGCGGTCAGTACCCAGCTCTCGTGCACGAGCGTGCCGGCGCAGCCCCCGATGTAGACCAGCGACGCGGCGTGGCGTTCGCCGAGCTCCAGGTAGTGCCGGTCGTCGACGTCGTGGCGGATGATCATGCGTCCCGTACGTCGTGATGCGTCATGTCGGGGAAGCTCTCGAACCAGAGTGCCGGTGCAGGGTACGCAAGATGGTCACGATGCGGCGGAACCGTCTCGATCAGGGCCGCGTCGGCGTCGATGCCCACCGGCGAGCCCGCCGTTCACCGTGTTCCGGACGCGGGCCGGGTAGCACGCAGGACGGACGTATGCGACCGCATGTACCGCCGTGATAGCGTGTGTCGACCTTACCTCCGACCAGGAAATTCCACGCCATGTCCCGACACCTTCACCTGACCGCCGTACTTCTTTGCAGCGGAGCACTGACCGCCTGCGCCACACCGTCGAGCGATACGCAGAACGGTGCCGAGCCCGGTTTCTTCATCACGAGCGCCAATCCGGGGAACGGGGCGAACCTCGGCGGCCTCGCCGGTGCCGACGCCCACTGCACGACGCTCGCCGTGGCGGCGGGCCTCGAGGGTCGCACGTGGGCGGCCTACCTGTCCTCGAGCGAAGAGAACGCCCGCGACAGGATCGGTAGCGGACCCTGGCACAACGTCGACGGGATGCTGGTCGCGGAGAACGTCGAGCAGCTTCACGACGCGGGGGCGAACGGGTTGAACAAGGAGACGTCGCTGAGCGAATCCGGCGAGGTGATCGACGGCCGCGGCGACGAGCCCAACCGGCACGATATCCTGACCGGCTCCTCGGTGGACGGCATGCTGTCCGGCGAGGCCTGCGACGACTGGACGAGTCAGGGCGAGGGGTCGGCGATGGTGGGACACCATGACCGCACCGGCGGCGGTGACGATCCGAGCTCCTGGAACTCGGCACACGGCTCGCGTGGCTGCGGACTCGTCGATCTGCAAGGTACGGGCGGCGACGGCCTGTTCTACTGCTTCGCCACCGATTGATCGAGTGGAATTACCCGGTCCGCCGATCGCGACGTGTCACGATCGGCGGACCGGGTCATGCCGGCGTCCGTGCCGGCCTCGTTCGGCCGGCACGGTGACGTCTCTATCGTCTCGCGGTGTAGCGTGTGTCCACGAACTGCCACCGCGCACCGGACTGTCGGTACCAGAGTCGGACGAAGACGGTGCTGCCGTTCGTCGGAAGACCCGAGACACGACGTGAAGTCGCGGTGCCGAGGTTGCCACTGCTGACGTAGTTCCGGCCGCCGACGGTCGAACCGGCGTAGAACCAGTACTCGTCCACCCGGGTGCCGTTGCCGTTCCAGGAGAACGTCTGCGAGGCACCGTCGAGGGTCGATCCGGGCGTCGGCGACACGAGCGCGGGCGGGCCGGCAACAGCGGCGGAGGCGGCCTTGTAGCTCGTATCCAGGAAACTCCACTGACCACCGGACTGTCGGTACCAGAGTCGAATGAAGACGGTGCTGCCGTTCGTCGGAAGACCCGAGACGCTGCGAGAGGTCGCGGTACCGAGGTTGCCGCTGCTGATGTACTCCTTGCCGCCTACGGCCGAACCGGCGTAGAGCCAATACTCGTCCACCCGGGTGCCGTTCGCGTCCCACGAGAAGGTTTCCGTCGCACCGGCAAGCGTGCTGCCGGGCGTGGGCGCGGTGAGTGTCGGGGCCGAGGGGGCAGTCGTGGAGCCGCCTGCCGCAAGCGCCGCCTCGATGTCGATCAACCCGTTGCCGGTACGACGATCGAACCCTTCGGTACCCATCTCGATCGCCGTGCTCTCCAGGCGTGCTTCGAGTTGTGCCGGCGACAGATTCGGCTCCTTCTGCAGAAGCAGAGCCGCCGCCGCCGCCGCATGCGGCGCCGCGGCCGATGTACCGAAGAAGTTCTGGAGCCCGTCGGATTCGGGATCGAAGCCACCGAAGAAGGTCGTGTTGGTTCCGTTCGGCGCGACGAAGTCCGGGTTATCCCGACTGATTCTGACGGCGTTGCCACGGGCGTCGAACAGGATCGGTGTCCCACCGAGCGCCGAGAAGTCCTGAACGCGCGGGGGTGACACACCGAACGCCGGCGTGTCGCCGTAGAACGCCGCACCGGTGGCGAGGGCGCCCGCGGCGTTCGCGTGACCGACCAGCGTGCTGCTTCTGGTGGCGTATTCCTGTACATCGAAGCCCAGAAAGGGAATGAACTTCATTCGTCCCGGTGCAGAGCCCGCGCGCTTCTCGATGACGAGATTGGCCGGAACGGTCTCCGAGCCGCTGTTCTGGATCTGGAATATCCGGACCGGATCTCCGCCGAGGGATGTCGGCGGACTGGTCTTGACGACTGACGTTCCCGTGGAGTCCGTCAGGCCGATCACCATGTCGGCATCCGCGCCCCTGCCGCCGAGCGAGGCGAACGGGTCATCCCACTGCAGGACGAGTACGGAGAGTCCCGGCGGGACGAGCACGTTCAGGAACGGGTCCACGCCCGCACCCGGATCGAAGTCGTGCGCATCGCCGCCGGCGAAGAGCACTGCCCTCCCGGTCGAACGGAACGGCGCTTCGTACGCATTCTCGCCGCTGTTGCCGGCGGCCGAGAAATACGCCACGCCCTGAGCCGTGACTCGATCCACCGCCTGCGCGATGATGCCGTCCTGAAAGAAGGGCTCGTCGAAGTTCAACACGTCGTCGACGACGATATCGGCGCCGGCTGCGGCGAGTTCGAGGATGCCGTTGGCGAAGTCGGCCTGACCGCCGAAGGCGGTATGGAAGAGCTGCCGGCTTCCGGGAGCGACGTCGGTGATCAGCTCCATCATGGCTCGCCCTTCGTCGGTAGCCGGGCAGCGGCTGTCGTCGAGAGAGACGACGTTCCGCGGAAGGTCACCCGACGCGACGCCTCTCGGGGCACCGCCGAGACAGTTGTAGCTGTCTGACATCGTGCCGATGGAGACTCCGGTGCCGTCGACGCCGAACGTCGCCCGGGCGGCAGGTCCGCGAAGTGCCGGATCTCCCTGGCCGTCGACGCTGCCCGCGCGCTTCATCGCGTACGAGGGACGTACGAACTGAAGTTCCGACAAGTCGGCGACCTTCTCGAGCGCCGAGCTCGGCAGACGGCCCGACACGATGAGCCCGTTCCGTTCCGCTCCGGTCATTCCGAGCGCTACCAGCTTGCGCTGCAGTGCCGCCGCTTTCCTGCTGTCGGTGGCGACCGCGTCCACGACGATCCGATTGTTCTGCATGTCGAGCAGTGGACTGTCGAGCAGTGGATCGAGGATCTCGGGAAGCTTCACCAGACCGGGCGGCAGCGGTAGCCACGCTGGACGACGGTCGGCAAGTTTCGTCAGTACGTCGACGAGCTTCTTCTGATGAAGATCGGGATCGGGGGCGGCGCCCAACAGTGGCCTCGCGGGTATTTCCTGGGCGAAGGCGAATGTCGGAATTGACAGGCACAGCAGCGTGCAGGTCACCGTGACAGTGCGTCTTATCAAGTGCTCTTACTCCTTTAAGGCGGGTTGGCCTATCACAGGCCGATCGACGATTCCTTGAGCAGCGCCTCAGTTTCGGCGCCGCCGGCAGTGTATATGAACGAGCTTCACAAAGGTCGCACAAGAATGTCACAGCTGCGGTGCGCGCCGGTGTCCGGCCACGTCCCGCAGGCAATCCGTGATGGCCGGCGCCATCACGAAGGTTTTCTCGATGGTTCAAGTCACGACCGTAGGTGACGTGGTAGTGCTGTTCGAGGTCCGAAGATCGACCTCGCTGCGGGCACGCGAGCGCGCGCGTGGCACCGGGGAGCCCGCCCGGACCTCGGCTTCGCGGTGCCGTTCGGACGCGCCGGCTTACGCTATGCGACCGTCGCCGCGATGAAGTCCGCCATGTGCACGGGCTTGCGGCCCAACAGCTTCTCGGCGTCGTCGGTGACGGCCGAATACTCTCCGGCACCGCATGCTGCATGAATCCCCTGCAGCGCCTCGACCAGGAAAGGCGCGAGCCCGAAGCCGGCGAGCATCTTGCCGAAGTCCTCGAACGACATTTCGCTGGCTTCGACCGGCCGGTTCCAGCGCTGCGCCGCGAGCGTGGCGAGTTCGGGCAGTGTCCATGCGTCCGTATTGGTCAGGTCGAACGTACGCTTGCCGTCCGGTCCTGCCATCAGAACCTTCGCGGTCACCTCTGCAATGTCGTCCTTCACCAGGTAGGTCGTACGGCCTTCGGATCCGGGCAGGGCGAGCAGGCCGTATGCCGCGGCATGCCGAATCGGCAGAGCGATGTTCTCGGCGTACATGGGATTGCGCAGGATCGTGTAGTCGAGACCGGTCGCGCCGATTGCCCGCTCGGTGTCGCCGTGCACCTCCGCGAAGGGAAACCGGCTGTCGGTACCGGGATTCGAGAAGCTGGTGTACACGATATGACCGACCTCGGCGGCTTCGGCCGCGGCTACCGCGGCGCGTTGCTGGTCGATCCGCACATCGACCGGGGCATCGCCCGACACGATGAGAACGGTATCCGAGCCCCGCATCGCCTGCCGCATGCTGGAAGGGTCGTCGAAGTCGAAGGCTGCGGTCTGAAATCCCATTCGATGGAAACCGGCCAGTTTCTCCGGACTCCGGCTGGTCAGACGGAAGTCCCGGGGATTCCCCAGGGTCGCGAGTCTGGTCGCGATTCGTCGTCCGAGATCGCCGCCTGCTCCTGAAATGGTGATCATGGCCGTCAGTCCCAGTCCATCTCGCCGGTATTGACCTTCGAACCGATGTCCAGCGCTATCTGCATGCCGGCATCGGGATAGATCGTCAGCATTGCCGTCACGAGTTCAGCCGACGACGACGCGGACGCGAGTGCTTTGTCGAAGGCGATGAGGTAGTCGCGATTGAAGACGACACCGGCCCGGTCGGTGGGAGCTCCGTGCGCCGCGTGACCCGCCACCACCACGTCGGGATCGCGATCGAGCATCAGGTTCAGCTCGTCCACCCAGCCCTGACGGGATACGAGCCGCTGGGTATCGGCGGTCCAGACATGCACGCCCGAATGCACCAGCACACCCCCGAAGATGCCCTTGAGCGACGGCACCCAGAGGTACTTTCGGTTGCCGATCTTCGATGCCGTGACGATCTCGATCGGCTCGCCGTCGATGGTGACGACATCGCCATCGAAAGGCTCGGGCAGCACCAGGTCATCCAGAGCGTTCGGCGTACGCCCGACCATCTGAGGCGCCCAGATGTTGAGCTTGTGTCGCGCCGTGGAGGTGATCCTGCGCGCGATTCGGACAGGCGCGATGATCTTCGCGTTCGGGTGCGCCGCCGCGACCGGACCCAGACCGAAGTAGTAATCCGGATCTTCGGCGGTAACCAGGACGGTGGTCAACGTCTTCCCCGACGCGGTGATCTCCTCGGCAATCGCCTGACCGTCGGCCAGCGTGAAGCCTCCGTCGATGAGCACCGCTTCCGACGTTCCGGTCAACAGTACCTGGGCTCGACAGAAGCCTTCAGGCCCGAAGCGGTAGCTGGTCCAGCCGATTCCGCCGGCACCCGAACCGCTTGCCGTCTCGATCTTCGAACGAGGAGTTCGTTCGATACTCACCACTCCATCTCGCCTTCGGCGACCTTCGCGCCGAGCTCCAGGCAAATGCCGCAACCGTTGTCGGGAAACCGCGCCGACATGAGCGCCATGAGCGCATCCGACCCGTCCGCCTCGTCGACGGCGGGTTCATAGGCGGTCAGATAGTCGATCGACATCTGAATGGCCTCCACCGTTTCGGGGGCCGCGGGAGTCGAATGGGCGGGGATGACGATCGCGGGATCCAGCGCCTTCAGAGACTCGAGCAGCTCGATCCGCTCCGCACGAGCTTCAGGTGTCCCGATGTCGGCGACGAATACGTGGTGATCTCCCTGCACGGCCACGCCGCCGACGACAGCGGCGATGGATGGAATCCAGACATGCGTCGATCCCGGCATGTCTCCACCCTTGCCTTGTATGACGAGCTCTTCGCCGTTCACGCTCAGGCCGTCGCCGGGTATCTCGGTTGGAATGACGATCTTCGCCGGCGCGTCCTCGCCGAGCTTCGGACCCCAGAAGGCGAGCTTGCCTTCGTGACTCGATTCGATGGTGGCAATGGTCTCGGCGGTGGCGAAGATCTCGGCCTCGGGGAAGGCGCTCGCGATGACGTCCAGCCCGAAGTAATAGTCGGGGTCGCCGTGGCTTACGTATATCGCGGTCAGTTCCTTGCCGCTGTCCGTGATCATCTGCACCACCTTTTCCGCCTCGGAGTTCGCGAACTGCGCATCGATCAGAACCGCCTCGGAATCGCCTGTCACCAGCACGGACGCGATCTCGAAACCGGTCGGGTCCGTGCGGTAGACATCGAGCTCGAGTGGAGCGGCGAAGGCGACCGCGCCACTGGTCGATGCGAGGAACGCCATACCGAGGGTCATGCCGGAAGCCGCTCGTGCCATTGCCTTCTCTCCTGAGGAAATCAGTTAATTCACGTGTTAACGAGTTCAGGCTAATGCAGTGTCTGCGCGAAGTCAATTCGTCATCGTGTCAGTCGCTTTCGGTAGCGCGGCGCGAAGATCGAGTGTCACCAGTACCAGCCCGGCCACGAGCACCGTGATGGCTGCGCGGAACAGCGCACCGCCGTCGCTGACGCCGTCGTTGACGATGCCTGCCGATGGCCAGGGGACGACAGCCGCGAGAGTGACCGCGTAGGTCTGGGCACCCTCGAGAGATTCGAGCTCGCCGAGCAGGACGGATCCGTCGGTGGCGCTGTCGCCGCTCGCGTCACCGATCGTGTTCGGCGGCAGGAATACCTTCAGGTCGGGGCCCCGCGATGCGGAGGAGAGCCACGCATCGAGAGAAGGTCACACCGCGTTGCTCGCCACGTCGCGAAACACGATCAGTCGGTGCATCAGCTGGTTGATCGAGATCCAGCAGACCAGCTCGATGATCTGCCCGGGGGTCAGTGCCTCGATCGTTCGCGCGACCCGCGTTGCAGACACCTGCGCCGGGCTGCCGGAGACGGCATGCGCCAGCCGCAGCGTGGCGAGCAGGACCGGGTCGGTCGCTGCACCGGGGACGCTTGCCCAGTCCGGTCCGTCGGCCGGCGTCGCGGTCGCCAGTCGCTCGACGATCGCGATCTGCTCATCGGCGTCGTTCGACACGGTCTCCCCGATCGCGCCCGTGCTGCCCCCGGCACTAGCCGCACGCACGATGCGCCTGGCCAGTTCAGCCAGTTCGGAGTCGCCGTTCGACGCCGCGAACACCAGACCGGCCAGACCCTTCGCGACGAGTCCGACGGCGCCATGACCCGCATCGAGGTTGTCGGCGAAGACCGTCGTCAGCGCACGCACCGAGGCGCGGTCCGGCAGATCCTCGAGTACCGGACAGGCGACTCCGGTACGCGACAGCAGATAGCGGTTGGCGCCGGCAGGATCCGAAGGCACGCCGCGTGTCCAGGCACGTTCGAGCCGTATAGCGCCGGGCGCCTCCCGCGCGACACGCAGATAGGTCGCCAGTGAATCGGTCGGCGGCGGGGCGGATGCGGTTCGCGGCGATGCGTCACCTCGACGATGTTGTCCCGGGGACCAACCGGTCGGTCCGAGAAGATCGGCGACATCGTCGAGCGCTTCCGGCTCCAGCTCGGAACCCAGGGCGTCCATGAACTTGTTCAGGAAACCGGTCAGCGCGATGCTCGCCACGAGACGCTCGATCTTTCGTGCGGGGAGCATCTCGCGCAGGGATGCCACGTCCTCGGGTCGCAGGTCGGCAGGCATCCGTGACAGCCCTTCGGCCAGACGTACCACCGCGGCTTCCAGCGGCGTGCGTTGCCCGACGATGCTGTCGGCACTGGCGCCGCGCCGCAGTGCGAAGGAGCAGCAATGCGCCGAGCAGTAGGCACACTCGGCGGCCCGGCTCGAGGTGTACATCGCGAGCCCGGTGAGCCGTTTCGTGGATGTCGGGCCCAGCAGCAGGGGCGGCAGGTGCAGGAAGGACGGCACGAGCAGGTTGTAGCTTCGAAAGGCCGGGGGCCAGAGCTCCAGCAACGGATCGCAGCTCGGCACCACGCCGATCAGCTCGCGTACCAGTCGCAACACGGGCCGATAGCGTGCATCGAGCAGCTCCGTCTCCACCCCGTGCGCCGCCATGGCCCGAGCCAATGTCATCGGCGGCTCGCCCGAACCGTGTCCGGTCGGGTCCGCGGCGTCGACGTGTGGTTCCTTCATCGGCGTTCGAGCCCCGTCCGTCGACAATCTCCGTGGTGTTCCGCCATCGATCGGATCGTCCTGGACAGCGCGGGCCGGGAGACGTACGGCTTGCGCGTGGCGGCGTCGATGCTGTCCGGATCGATGGTCGTCACGAAACCGATCAGCATCCGAGTGTTCACGGCAGCTCTTCGCAAGGATGGTCCGGAGCGCGTGATGCCGGGAGAATCGAACCTCGCCGATGGCCGGCCGGACGCCTGAACCTCGGGTCCCTCCGAACGATAGCCAAAGGTCATGACGGTTGCAACATTGCGCCTTCCGGGGAACGTGGCGCAGGGTCGACGCGCCTTCCGGGGAACGTGGCGCAGGGTCGACGTCTCGACGCGAGCAAGGCGCTCCACGCCCGGGGAGCGTGTCGTTCGGGCCGACCGAGATGCGTCGGGTCCGGTCGTGTGCGAGCGTCCCTGCGGACGGTCGAGCGCGTTATGCTGCCCGGAGACCGACTCGGTGCTGCCGGACCACGCACTCATGCTGGCATGGCACGCAGCAGGTGCATTTCTCGCTCCGGCCCGGCACGGAGGCGGCAACCGCACCGACAGCACCGGCCGCGCTGTACTCCCGGCAGTTGCAACCAGGCCGCGCCTTCGCCTCGCAGCGCGCGGCCCGTGCGGTCTGCCTGGGCGAGCTGCGGTCGATCAAGTCCGTGCCCTTGCCCTGGCGCACGGCCAAGTCCGTGCCCGAGGAATGACGCGACTCCCGAGCGGCAGAGAAGCGGAACCCGTATGAGCAAGAATGCAAGCGTGACTCTTCTCGGAACCAAGGGCGGGCCGGCCATTCGCCCGGGTTCGACCAACCCGACCTCGAACCTGCTGCACATCGGCGGTCAGGCGATCGTGGTCGACTGCGGGCTCGGCGTGACGCGCGGGCTGGTCGACCAGGGCATGCAACTGCGCGACCTGTCATGCATCTTCGTCACCCACCTGCATTCCGATCATTATCTCGAGCTCGGACCGTTGCTGCATACCGCGTGGACGGCCGGACTCGCCACGCCCGTCACGGTGTGGGGGCCCGAGGGGCTCGAGCACGGCTGGACACACTTCGTCGAGTCGATGCGTGCCGACATCGACCTGCGCATCGACGACGAGGGGCGTCCCGACCTGCGCGAACTGGTGCGGTTCGCGGTGCTGGAGGAGGGCAGGGTGATGGACCGGGACGGTATAGCGGTCAGCGCCCTGCGCAACGCGCATCCACCGTTGCACGACACGTTCGCCCTGTCGTTCCGAACGGATGATGCACACATCGTGTTCTCGGGCGACACCGCCTACCTGCCGAAGCTCGCACGATTCGCGGACGGGGCCGACCTGCTGGTCCACGAGGCGATGCTCGAGGCGGCCCTGCCGGCCCTGTTCGCCCGCATCGGCAACGGCGACGATCGTCTGCGCGAACACTGGATGCGGTCGCACACGCTCGCAGGCGACGCGGGCAGGATCGCCGCCGAGGCGAAGGTCGGCGCACTCGCGCTGAACCACCTCATACCGTCCGACGATCCGGACTTCACCGAGGCGCACTGGCGGAAGGCTCTCGCGTCGACCTGGGACGGGGAGTTGCACGTGGGGCGTGACGGGTTGCGGATCGCGTTCGGTGGAGGCTAGTGGTCCGTCCGGTCAGTTCGGTGCGGGACGCGTTTCCGGGACGTGCGTTCGCCCCCCCCCCACGGCAGGTGGCGTCTCGACCTGCCTGAGTCGTTACAGCTCGGGGAAGTCGCAGAAGGTCTTCAGCCCGATGGAGGCAATCAGGAATTCGTCCTCCAGGGTCCCGTCGAGATACCGTTCACTGACGGTCCAGAAACGCTCGCCCTCGGCTTTCTCGATCCTCGACGTCGTGTCGACGAACCGCGCGTTCCTGCTGTCGAAGGTGATGACGCCGCTCAGCGGTACGCAGTCGTTCGAGTCGTCGACGGTCGCGACCGTGAGATCGTAGGTGACCGACGTGCGCAGGTAGCCGGCATCGTTGCTGTCGAACGTTCCGCTTTGCAGCCGTGTCCGCTCTCCGGCCGAACGGGTATCCGTCGTGAATTCGATCTCTTCCACGCGGTCTGCGCTGCTGTCGTTGTAGAAGTAGATTCCCGACCACGCGACCGAGGTGCCGTCATGCAGGCGCGTGGCGATTCGCCGAGTGATCTGCCGGGTGTCGAGATCGCGGTACGTGAACACCTGGCTGAATGTGCCCGTGCCCGTGGCATCGATGTCGATCAGGACGCTGCTCGATCGACCGGGAACCTCCCGGGATTCCGGGTCGGTCGGATCCCGGAAAACGTACGGGCTCGAGGTCTCCTCCCGTTCGACGTAGGGCCGCTCGTCACCGAGTCGCGAGGAGGTCTCGTAGAA
>JAUKWC010039954.1:0-13059 GCA_032356245.1 Endocladia muricata | reverse complement strand
GGTTCGCTGATAGGGCTCTTCGTGGGATCTCTAATTTTTGGACAGTTTGTTGCTCAGATACTCGCAGCACGAGTAATCCGCTTCCGGAAATCAGTCTTTACGATAGTTGGCATTATCATGGGTATCGTTTGTTTCCTTATCTTCGCCCTACTGCTTGGTATCGATTTACTCGATCATTTCTCAGTAGAATCTACTTCCGCTTTGTTTCGTAGCTTAGCACTTCCCGCGATCTTTGGAAGTTATGTAGGGATCTCAGGATGGATTGCAGCTTATCACCTAAACCAATGCGAACAAGCGGATGGTGGCAACCGGATACCCGTCTAGAGTTTTTCTGCGTTTTCTTGCTCCAGTCGTATCTTTTGGTTACCCAATACTCAATGGCGTTAGGGTATCTGACACCAGATCCTAGACGTTCGGCAAAAAATGTGGCGTAAGACCTCCATCATTCTTTTTTGTGCTATCATTCAGCCTCTTCTTTTAGCTGGATCGTGGTCATTGGCTGTAATCGTTGCCCGGAAGCTAGATCGGTTTCCGCCTTCTGTTTTCGAGTTCACTTTTTCTCTCGGATTGATCGACTATGCGCTGTTTTCTGGCCTTGCCGCGTTTGGACTATTTTTCCTTAACAGAAGTCGAGATCTAGCCTTCGTTTCTATAGCTTTGTTATTTGGATGGGGACTCATGCTTATCGAAGGTTTTTCGGAGCGCCCGATCGCTCTTCCAGTATTCTTTTTATTGGGTATAGCGATTTGCCTTATATTGATTTCTCTCGTCGCCCCGAGGTGGATAGCTCGATGAACGAATCTGCCGAACAAGATACTGCTGGCAATCCGCCAGATGCTCAGTAGTTTAGATTTATGATACTTAGAACCTTTATAACCCCTTCGTCGAACTGGCGCGGCCTCTAGCAGATTCCAGAGCTTAGACGTTCTACAAAAAATGCTCATCACTATTGCTCAAATCACGGAAGAGTTCGGTCTCAGTTGGCAGCTTACTTTTGTTCAGCTGATTAGCGTCGCTATTCTTCTCTGTCTATTCATATTAGCCGCACAAGTAATTATGAAACGAGGTTCGGGCTGGGAGATTCCGGTTTGGTTATTTCTAGCTTTTTTTATACCACTAGTATTTCCGATTCTAGCCGTAATCCATTTTCGTAAGCCAAGAGCAGCATGAGATTTTTCTTTCGTGTATCGCTCCCAATTCTATTTTTCCTCACCTCACTTTGGTGTGCTTGTTGTTCGGCATTTTGTGCTTGGGCTCACACAGCTCCGCCACATGAGCATAATGCATACTATGAACGATGGTATTTGATTTGGGCAAGTTTTGCACTGGTTGCTTTTTCATTAATATTTATGAGTATATATTTTCTGAGACCTAAAACCAAAGATGTAGGATAAGCGGGTGGTGACCAACCGGCTACCAATTCGCGTCAAGCTAGGCAGTGAATCAATGCGGGGCAAGCGATTGCAGAGGGTGAGCATTCAGGCCTAAAGTGTTCATTGTCAGGGACTAACAGACTCCATACGTCTGCAGGGACCTTCGCTGAATTAATATATTTAGAGAGCAAGTCACAGAGCTTTTCTCGACTCACTTTGACTCGCCTTATTGCGCCAGAGAGGATCCGGTAGCAGCGTGAGCTCAAGAGATGGTGAATGACTGTCGTGAGCGCAAGGGCTTCAATCTGAAAGAAGTCCATTTTATGTCCAAAGACTTTATTCAGATGAGTGGATTGATTGAGGGCGCGAAATTGAATCTCTCTCTCCCATCTCAATTCGTAGAGCTGCCGTAATTAATTGTCGTCTGCTTGTTCGTGATTCAGTGAGGTTACGACGATTCGCCAGTGATCCCGCACTATACTCTTCCGACTTTTCGCACGACCACGCTTCTTCATAGCGCAGTTACGTTCGCGCCGGTTAGCCTCGAGAGTTGTCTCGATCGAGTCTTCTGGCGACAACTCTGTATTTATAGCCATTTGTCCCTACAATCATTTCTTCGTCCAAGGTCATAAGTTGCTCATCGGCGAGCCTGTCGTCGGGTCGCTCTCCTGACAGGCTCGTGGCATTGATTGAAGCGGGTAACTGACTGATCCAATGCGCTTTGCACTTGGTCATCTCGCGCAGTCGATCGACGATGAAGTGGCCCATGTCACGAATGATAAGATCGCCTTTTTGTGCGTGATCGAGCGTGATATCGGAGAGTCCCTGATCCGCTGTTCTCACGGCATGAAGACTACAGTCAACCGCATCGCCATTGAGAAGATCGGTGATCAAGTTCACTTTGCAGCCTGCCGTCTGAGTGACGCCGTTCCCATTGCTCGGAAAAGAATCAACGTTGCTTTTAGCGATTTGTAGAACCGTCGAATCTTCGATGAGGATACGAGTGAAAAACTTACGAAATTGTTTAGATTTCGGTGCGTTTTTCTCGGCAAGGATCCAGCTAATCGCTCTCACGAGGAAGACAGAAGAGTAGCTGGAAAAGCGTAAACTCATCCCTTGCCGACTCATCGACTGTCGGCAGTTTTGACTGAGTTGGGCAGCGAGTTGGTTATAGGAACTAGCACCCCCGGAAACGGTCTTGTGGCGCGTGAGAAGGGAGAGTGGAGACAAGGCGACTGGATACCAACTAAGGTAGAACAAGTCGGCGCTGGCAGTCCGCTAGACGCTGAGTAGTTAAGATTTATGATAATTGGAACCTCAACCCCTTCGTCGAGCTGGCGCTGCCTCTAGCGGATGCCAGGCCTTTGACGCTCGCCGAAAGAAATGAGCCTCAAAATATTCGAAGAGGAAGACGAGGACGTCTGGGTTGTCGAAAGTTTCCAGATTCCATGTCCACGACCGCCCATCCGCATATCGGTTCGTAAGGAAGGATCACCTCCCTCAATCGACGAAATCGCAAAGATCGTGAATCTGGCCGCAGGTATTGAACCCATGGTCCTGCGAGCAGCGGAATTGATTCTCGAGAATTACTCATACCATCATTTCAAGGATCTGGGCGTAGATGAGAACAATTTGGTGGAGGAAACGCCGGAGGCAGTCGCGGGTGCTGAGACACTTGTAGAACTTTCCTTCTTTGATGTTGATGGTGGAGGTTTTGAGGCGTCATTCTCCGCGCCTTGGGATCCTCATCATAGCTTTGACGTTGAACATGAAGAGAACGAGCCAACCTTTCACAGGGTCAACGGCTAACAAGCCGCTGCTATCAACCAGGATTTGATCCTCGCTGCTTGCAGTTGCAGGCAGAGCTCGCAGCCGGATTTCGCTACAAATATAAACACCAAAAACAGAATCCCTTATTGAGGCATTCGACCCCAGCGGAGTTCTCAAGTCGCTGTGACACGCCGCTGCCCATTTCTATAAATTGGTGGCCCGACACTAGGGTTGGGCTGTGCTCATTTACTGCGGACAGCGTCCATTGCCCCGTCGATGGTGGGCATATGACTGGACATCATAAAATCATGGCTAACAAATTGTGGCATTATGCTACTCCGTCCTCGAGCTCCAAAGATCTACTCATCTAATCGTAACTAGAGAGGCCAGGATAGTCTAACAGCTATCTCATCAAGTTCAGGTAACAGACGCATACGGCTCAAAGGAGAGCACTCTGATACATCTCGCTCCTTCCAGCCTAACTTTGGCGGACGACAGACACGATTGTCTATGGATCCACTCGTTCCCACTCCCCAGAGAGAGTCAGCTCCCCGGCTCGGGACAGAGTCAAAATACACTCTTCAGCTACAGACACTTGCGTCTTGCCATCGAACAGAATGCGTATCCCTTCTCCCGCGCTACGAAACGAATCAGTCTTCGCTATGTAAGCAAGAAATGGAGATTCAATTTCGATCTTTTCTTCTTCAGTCGAACCAAACTTGAGAAAGCCCCGGGCCGACGTTACCACACTAAGAATCTGTGGCCTGACCGTGGTTACCCCGTCCACTCGCTTTACAATCCGCTGGTAGAACATCTCTACCGTTCCGGTTTCACTGCGTAGTTCCCAGAGATCTCCACTAGTGAGAATGAACGGCGTCAGATATGTTGCTCTGGTTCCGTCGATACCATCCCAGGAAACCCCTTCCGCCTGGATGGTGAACTCGTTGGCGCGTGCTGAACTGATGCCCCCGCCCAGAAGAAGAACACCAAACAGACTCCACAGGAGAACTTTATCGACCCACTGCATGGACGCGGAGGTATCCTGTTTGCGGTAGATTGCTCACCCCACCTATTAACTTCACCGTCGCTCTCTCATAAAACCCATCGCCAACGGGGACGGGTGAACCAACTTCCTCAACGCGTGTCTCCGAGTAATCCCATGTAGACAGATCATCCGATACAGCTACGACATAGCGAATGTCATTTGCTCGAATTCGACGTATGAACGATATGCAGAATTGTTCACCACTAGGGGCGGTGACCAAATCTGCGACAGGAATCTGAGCAGCTGCATCAGGTTCTCCCGCGTCTCCGCCGAAATAGTATTCGCTGATATTGCTTCGACCGTCGCTGTCAAGGTCGCCATCTTCACTATCATTTCCAAATAAGATGGTCCCTCCAGCAGTCAGGTCTTGGATGTATTGTGCATATCCAGAGGCCTCCAAGAGTAGATCAGCTTCTCCTAACAAGTCGGCGAACCCCGCAGAATCAGTCTCCGGGAGAACTCCACCTAAGGTTGAGTCTCTCTCAGTAAATCCTAGAAAACTATTTTCTTTCACCTGCGGCAGGAGCTTCCGTAGATTCTCTGGATTCGTCACTAACTGCTTCAGGTCGACAATGAGGCCACCACCAAAATCGGTCGGACCATCAAATGCATCTGCAGCATCGGCAACATCATTCAGAAGAGTCGTCAACTGATCTATGTCAAGAGACGTCCCGGGATTGAATGGGTGAGAAACGCGAAAGTGCTGAGTAAATCCAGCTTCTAAAGTCGCGGCGCATAATAGTGTCTGAATGGAGCGGGCGCGGGACTCGATGTCCGTCAGGGCTCCGGAATTGACAAGCTCGAGTAAGCTCGATTCATCCCCGAAAACTCCTCTAAAGTCATCCCTTCTTCTGAGTCGATATTGGACAAGACAGAAATGTCGAAATCCAGGTCGTAGATCAGCGGCAGGTCTAAGATGAGGATGAGCGTATCCAATCCAGCTGTCAGAGCTAAGAGGTCCACCCTATCAACGCTGATACTCTCGCCATTAAGCGAGAGCCCACTATCACCAGTGTTTTCACTAACGCTGGCCAATCGGGCCCTAACCTGAACTAGGCCGTCTCTTACAAAATCATCAACAAGCTCAACGACCGTTCCAGATCGAGCTCCCTCGGTAATTTGGAGAGTTCCGTTTTCATCTTCTGCAAGATCGACACTGGGCACCCCATTTTCATTGTCTGTAACGATAGCACCGAGTGACTCCAACGCAGACCTCAGATCCGTATTCTGTGTTAAGTTCGAGAACTCAATCAGCCCTTTCAGTGTGTTTAGAAGCGCGTCCGTTGGAGTTTCTAAAAGCAGAGCATCGATTAGGGATTCCGCCCTCGCAACCGCATCGGCGTCACCTTTCTGAATTTCTACCGCTACCACAACCAGTGATTCTTCACGCGTTTGCGGCGTAACAAAAAACGAGGGAGTGATTGTCACGGGGAACGCTCCTTCTTCAGCGGTCCTGTCTACACTCTCTAAAGCGAAAGAATAACTTCTGTTCGCTTCCACCTCGATTGCAATCTCACTTGTATTGAGAGTCAGATAGTTTTGAGAATCCTCAACCCGAAAGATATCTTGCAGCTCGAGAACAGTTTCTGGAACTCCAGCTGACACGTCAGTGATAACAGCATCTAATTCAGTCAACAGGGAGCCCGAGGTCGTGACACTTAGTCTGAGAAAACCATCGGACGCAGCAGTGAATGTGAAAGGCTCCAGAGCAGGCGACGCATCTCTCAATACGACAATAGGCTGTCCGAGCAGGGGCGCCAGATCTAGCGGATAAGCTCGGCGTGGCGACACCGTCAATTCGTATGGCAAAGCTGGAGCACTGCCGCTCGAGACTATTTGTAAACTCTGCCGGGCCGAAAGCGTTACAGGAGCCGGGACTCCGCTCAGCAGCTCTACGTCAGAGGGATCCGCGTCAGAATTCAGGAAAAATGTCCCCTCTAAAGTGAGGGCGAAGGCACTCGTAACTAAGACATCATAGGTTCCTTCAGTTTCCGCAGTGAATGTAGCAGAGAGGTCTCCGTCCTCTCGGAGAAGCCGCACTATCGATGGCTCCATACCATTGCCTAGGATAGAAACGTTCTCTGTCTCATCTGCGAGCACGGCAAAACCGTGCCCTCTGGAGAGTGCAACGGAAAGGTCATTCGCAGGGTCAGTAAAGCCGGTTATTCGGATAAAAAACACCTCACCAGCGACCGCCGAAGTCGTCACAAATAAAGGTCCTGCCCCCTCTTCTTCAGAAGGAACTGTGCCGAGTCGCGTGAGCTGGCCTAGGCTGTCCCCAGTAAACAGGTCTAAAACTCCAAATACTGAAGACCCAGTGCTCCCAAAATGAAATGTGCCGTCAGCCGGTGCCGTCCAACGGAACCATTGGCTCTTACCGTCGCTACTCTCTGGAAAGCTCTCACCTTCCTCAGACGTGGCTAGTGAGGTATTAACACCGAACATCTCTCCGACAGACGACCCAATATCGATGGCGTCGGCAAAGTCATCTCCTGGTGCAAGTGGGGACCCACTAACATCCATGAACGAACAGCTAATACAAAACAGACCGACAAATAGATACTTCATGCGCGCCGAAGGACTACACAGACCTGTTCCAATTTACGAGACAAAAGATGATAATCCTAACACACCCTGAATCACTCTTTCTTCGAAAAAAATGCCACTAGTGTTCTTCCTCTTGGACAGTGTTCAGCGTCCGGACACTTCGAGAAGAACGAGATCAAAGATTTTCTGGAGCAACTGCATAGCAGACTGATTTTCGTTATCATTGTTCGTCTGCAAATGACGATAATCAATTGAGGCAGTCCTCTATCCCTATTAATATATAGACGCAACTTACTGACTATTAGCCTAATAACACCCCCAATAAGACTGTGCCCAAATTGTCTGTGACTCAGAACCTTCTCCATCTTGTTTTACGCAGACCTTTCACCTGAGGCTCACTGCCTCTATAAGAGAAAGGTTCACCAGGGTCGGATGCCATGCCGGATTCGCTCGTGTATTAAAATACTCATTGAGCAAGGTGACACCGGCGAATACAGGACTGGCTGGGCCTTGCCCACCCTCCCCTTACCCCGCTATGAGCGTGCGGCGAGTTCTTCGCCTATGCGGTTGAAGGCGGTGACGAGGGCGTTTAGTGCAGCCACATTTATGGACGAGTGGATTCCTGCGCCCCAGACTGTGAGGTTCTGGTCTTTAAGAAAGATCTGTATGCAAGACATGGCATCTGACCCGGATCCAATATTTACCGACTGCGAGCGATAGTCTGTCACTGTGAAGGGATGCCCTTTTTGCGCCTTCACGCCAGACGACTCGAGCGCATGAACGAAGGCATTCACCGGGCCATTTCCGCTTCCGACGATGTCCATGAGTTCGCCGTTGTAGCGGATCTGACAGCGACACTCGACTCCGTCTTGCCCCTTTTGATGGAGTTCAACGGATTTCTCAATCAGCTCAAGGGGAGCTGTGAGATTGGTAAACTGCTCGAGGAATATGCCGCGAATATCTTCTGGCGTGAGTTCTTTCCCCTCAGCATCAGCGATTCCGTAGACCGTGCGGCCCACGCTAGGGTGCATGGTCTTCGGCAGCTCTAAACCGAACTCGGATGCCAAGATATATGCGACACCGCCTTTTCCTGACTGGGAGTTGATACGGATAATTGCCTCATACGGGCGTCCTATATCTGCTGGATCAATCGTGAGATAAGGGACACCAAATACGAGAGAATCAGGATCTTCTACTCCTTGGAGTTCCTTGGCGCGTCTATCTAGACCTTTCTTAATAGCATCCTGGTGAGATCCAGAAAATGCGGTGAAGACGAGCTCTCCGGCATAGGGATGCCTATCATGCACATCCAGACGAGTGACTCGTGAATAGAGCGCGCGGATATCCACCATGTTAGAGAAGTCCAGTCCGGTCGAGATACCATGACTGTTCATATTCAGAGCCACAGTCGTGATGTCCAGATTTCCCGTGCGTTCACCGTTGCCAAAGAGTGTGCCCTCGACCCTGTCAGCGCCCGCCAAGAGTCCCAGTTCAGTGGCGGCGACTCCAGTTCCTCTGTCGTTGTGCGTGTGGAGTGAAATGATCAAACTGTCCCGTGTCCCCACCCGGCGGAAATGGTTGCACATCCACTCGATTTGATCGGCATGCACATTAGGCGTCGCCCACTCTACCGTGGCAGGGAGATTCACGATCATCTTTTCATCCGGCGTCGGCTGCCAGACAGCGACGACCGCATCGCAAATTTCTGCAGCGTAATCCAGTTCTGTATCGCTGAAGGACTCAGGCGAATATTGCAGGATCACCTTTGTCTCCGGGATCGTAGGCACCAGCTCTTTCACCAGCTTGGCACCTTCCACAGCGATCGCCTTGATCTCGTCCCGAGTCGCATCCGAGAAGGTTACCTTACGCTGTAAAGGAGATGTGCTATTATAGATATGGACGATGGCGCTTTTCGCCCCGGCGATGGCCTCGAAGGTGCGGCGGATGAGGTGCTCCCGTGTCTGGACCAGCACCTGGATCGTCACGTCGTCCGGGATCCTGCCTTCATCTATCAAGCGGCGGAGAAATGTGAACTCGGTCTCTGCGGCGGAGGGAAAGCCTACCTCGATTTGCTTAAACCCTATTGCCACTAACAGAGCGAAAAACTCCAGCTTCTCCTCTACATCCATGGGCACCGGAAGCGCCTGGTTCCCATCGCGCAAATCTACGCTCGCCCAGACGGGGGCGTGAGTGAGCGAGCGAGACGGCCATTGGCGGTCAGGCAGGTCGACAGCGGGGAAAGCCCGGTATTTCGTAATCGAGGATGTCTTCATCTTTTGAAGGTGTTCTGTGTGGTGAGGAGCGATAATGCACTCAGAAAGTCAGCTTATTTTGACGCGATCACGCGCCAAGTCGAATAAAGGGTTAGCGCGGCACCGGCTATTTCTAAAGGATCGAGGGCCTCCCCCAGGAACAGAAATCCACCTGCAGCCACTAGAACCGGCAGCAGCATCTGTATGGCGGAGCCTTTATTTACGGGAAGTGCCTTGTAGGCGTGGGTCATCATCAACTGAGCAGCTGCGACCAGCACTGCGGCGAGGCATAGCCACCCCAGAACTCCTCCACTCAGGCTGCCGAGCTGCGCCCCGCTCACAGGCAGCGCGATCGCGATAGACCAGACGCATTGAGCGATGTATATGGTCGCTGTGGACTCAGTTCTGTGGAGTAAGCGGATCGTCACTACGATCCCGCCTGCGACCACGCCGCTCGCCAGCGCCAAGACATCCCAGAGGGAAATGCCGTGAGCCAGAAACCCAGGTCCTAGAAAGACCATTAGTCCGACGAAGGCTGCAGCCATCCACAACCGTGCCCGCCGGCCTGGAACCTCGTCCAGCCACAGCACTGCGAATAGGGTCGCGAACAGCGGATACGTCAGATTTAACACCACAGCCCGACCTGCGGGCAAATGCTCGATCGCCAAATACAGCAGCAGAATCCCCACTCCGCCTAGCGCTCCACGCAGCAGAACCACGGGTTTCACGAACACGCTTCTCCAAGACAGACCGCGGCCGAATCCAAAAATAGCGACGGTCACGAGCACCCCCACGCTGCCGCGTATAAACGTCGTTATCCAGCCGTCTATCCCGGCGTGATGGAGCGTAACCCAGCGCACAAGCAGGACATTTGCCGCGAACAGCACGACAGATACGCACATCATGGTGATGCTGCGCGTCTGAGCAGAAATGGAAGGAGCACTCATAGGATGAATCTGACGATCCAGCTCACTCTGGTTCTTCCCGCTGCAGACTAAGACACTCGCCCGAACCGCAACCAAAAGAAACACGGGCGGCCGGAGCAGGGGTGGAAGATTTCCCTCATCACACACTCGACCGCACACTTAGCCATACGGCCAAGCGAAGTCGATGAAATGAGAGGAGGAGGAAATTCACGAGCGAGAGCTGCCCTAATCCCTCGCCGGAGTCAAGCGCTCGCTTTTCCCTCTCCCCTCTCGTTCCAGAGAAATGCCCATCCGAGGCCAGCCAAGTCACCCGCGCCTCAGAAAGATTCACGTTCGTTTCAGAAATTCGCCTTCTCAAGAATCTCCATCTCCCACACGCTTCAGGCATGCAACGATTCCCCTGCAGTCCACTGAGCGAGACAGACGGCCTCATCTACTTTGCCCGTCTGTGTGATAAGATCCGCCTCGCTCAGACGGGAGATCTGCCAGACGAGTATCTTGCGAATCTCGGCCGTGGAATGGATCTCACCATCTGCCAATTTCTCGGAGTCGACTATGAGTCTCTCCGTGCAAAAGTGCAGGAAGGACTCAGTGACACAGATACACTCGCCTGGGCTAGAGAGACCGGCCTCGACCGACCAGCACATGAGCGTGACTGGTTCATCGCCTACATGATGACGCTTGGCTTCCGCGACTCACTCAGTGAAAGGCTCCATACGAGAAAAGCTCAGGACGGCTTCACCGATAGAGATGACATCCAGACATTTATGGACTACATAGTAGCAGACGAATCACGCTAACACCCTTTTTCCTCAGACCCGCATGGCAGACTCTCTTTCTCTCGAACTCATCGCCGAACTCACAAGCGGCAGCATCGCACAAGGCGACTCCACAGGCACCTTTTCCGGTTTAAATGCGCTGAACGAAGCCACCAGCTCAGATATTTCTTTCCTAGGAAACCCGAAATACGTCTCTGACTTCCAGGCGACACGTGCCGGAGCCGCCCTCGTTACTAAGGAGGCCATACCACTCGCACCACCCACCATTTCTCTCGTAGTCGTAGAGAACCCCACCCTGGCCTTTGGCGCTATCATCGACCACTTCCGTAAAGATCTCGCCAAGCCTGATCCCGGCATTCACCCCACCGCTGTAGTGCATGCCAGCGCCACTCTTGGAAAGGACGTCACCGTCGGACCGAACGTTGTCATCGAGGAACACGTCCACATCGGCGATCGCACAATCCTAGGACCAGGCACCGTCATCAGCTCGAACAGCACGATCGGAAAGGATTGCCAGCTCGGCTCGAACGTCAATGTCACTCAACGCAGCCGCATAGGGTCACGAGTGACTATACACCCCGGAGTTGTCGTCGGGTCAGACGGCTTCGGCTATGAGGTGGTAAACGGTGCATTGAAAAAAATCGACCAACTCGGGATCGTTGCTATCGAGGATGACGTTGAGATAGGTGCAAACACGACGATAGATCGCGCCCGCTTCGGCGAGACCCTCATAGGCACTGGGACTAAGATCGATAACCTCGTCCAGATCGGGCATAACGTTCGCATCGGAAAGAACTGCATCGTTGTTGCTCAAGCAGGAATCGCCGGTAGCACGACTCTTAAGGACAATGTCACGGTAGCAGCGCAATCAGGGGTCGCCGGCCATCTCGTGCTAGAAGAGGGCTTTCAACTGGCCGCTAAGAGCGGATTATTGAAGTCCGGTCCTGCAGGCCAGGCTTATATGGGAAAACCAGCTCGCCCTATACGTCAGCAGCTCAAGTCAGACGCCTATGTCGCCAGACTTCCTAAACTCATCGCCCGAGTGAAAGCACTAGAAGAAGCTGCAGACGAGTAGCTCAGTCCACCAGCTACTCCTCTAGCAAATTTGCTTCATCTTCCTGAGATGCCTGCTCCACCTGCTGGTCTACGCTGGTGTCTACCGACGTGTCAGATGCCGCGTTTGACCGTCGCTTCACAGGCACCCGCTTTGTCGGAGTCGTTTCCGTCATCAGCACCCGGTAGATAGGCTCAGGCATCTCGATTCCCACGTCGTCGAACTTCTCTTTGATCAGGCGAATCGCTTCACTCTTCGACTTTCCAAAATCGCTTTCCGTCTGATCGATCCAGCCGAAGAAGCGCATATTCACCGTGCTGTCCCCCAGTGCCTCAATGATCACCGTCGGTGCAGGATCAGCTAAGATGCTCTCGACCAGATCAAGTGTTTCGAGACCCAGCTCCCTCACAGCAACGAGATCTTGCTCAACGGAAACGCCGACGCTGAAGTCGAATCTCCGCAGAGGATTCCGCGAAAAGTTCATCATGCTGGAGGTCATGATTGTGCTATTGGGAATGCGTAGATGATTCCCATCCAACGTCATCAGCACAGTATCCCGCGAGGTGAGCCGCACGACCTTTCCCTCCGCCTCATCCACCTTTATGTGATCTCCGGAGGAAAATGGGTTCCGCATACTCAGAAGAATTCCCGCCAAGTAGTTCTCCACGATGTTGCGAAATGCGAAGCCGAAGGCGATTCCCACAACTCCAGCTAGACCCACGACTGCTCCAGCTAGAGCAGTCGCATCCAAGATTTCCATAGCGATCACGAGCCCCACTCCTATGAAAACAATCTTCACGAGCCGACGGACAAGCCCGCCACTGAGTTCACTGAACCCCAGCTTGCGGAACATCCAGCGCCGGCGGCTGATCCAGCTTCCTATCACCCAAAAGAGAGCCACCACTAGTAGGGCGATCAGTATGAGAGGCAGCTTACGTATGAGCACTTTCCCCAGTTCCTGAGCCTTCTCGAACGCGGGAGTCAGACGCGCCTCAACTTCCACATTATCAACGAGTTTATCGCGCACATAAATAACCCCAGATGTGCCTTTTGCCAATGCCTCAGCTTCCGCAGCAGACTTGGAGCTCGCTACGACGCCACTCAGAGTGACCACTCCTGACTGCACAGACACCTCTATGTCCTCTAGCTCATTAATCGCGGCGAAAATGCCTAAAAGCCGACTCTGAATCTCACCATCTTCAGTCACCACCGGCACCTCCACAGCTACCTCATCAGGGAGTGACGCCAGTTTCTCAGGTTCCTGAGCGAGAGCGCCGGACACAAGACCGCAGAGGAGAAAACAAGAAAATAGT
>JAUKWC010039943.1:0-13069 GCA_032356245.1 Endocladia muricata | reverse complement strand
CCAACGGCATCGTGCGCAATATCGACGCCTGGTACGACGCCTTCGACATCACCGAGGACGACCCCATGTACCTCCCCCCCGAAGAGCGCGTCAAAATCTGGTAGCGCTCCAGTAATTAATCCCGAAAGCCCGCTCCACCCGAGCGGGCTTTTTCATGCACGGTTCACCTCGGTGACAAATGCCTCACCTTCTGCAGCGCGCCCTGTCCGGGCTGGCCCGCAACGCTAAAGCCATCCCATGCTCCGCGCTCTCATATTTTCCGCCTTTGTTTGTACCGCAGAATTTGGACTCTCCTCTCACGCCTACGCCCAGGCTCAATCCGCAGAGACTCAATCCGCAAGCACATGGATTCCCGATATGCAGGCTCATATGGCCGGACGCACGGGAACCCTGCCCGATGTCTGGGTGGGCGAGACCGCAAAGCTCGTCTTTCTGCCGACCGGACAGGACGGCGCGCGGTGGAGCCAGCCCGTCAATCCCCGCTTCGACGTCATGACCCGCTGCATGGATCTCGGCATTGCCTACACGGTCGAGGAAAGCGAAGGCCGCTACACCCTCATCCCGCAGCCGCCCCAATGGGAGGTAACCATCGAGCCCCGCTGCACCGATGCGGAGCGCGAAACTCTGGAATCACTCGGCAAGCGCTTGGCAACGCTTGATACCAGCGAGTTAAATGGCGACGTGCTCGATTTCGGGGCGGGGCTGACCTTTATCCGTACCCAACCCTCGGAAGCCCTCTCCGACCTTCACACATCCCTTATCCTCGAACCCGGCCACGTCTGGACACCGTCAGAGCCGCCAAAGTTTTCGCGCGGCGCCCCGATCACCATGAGCTACGGCGCGGGCATGGTCGGCGGCTTTGATGGCTGCAATGGTTGGGGTGCGGACTATCATCTCGTGGACGGCTGGGCCGGGCCCCGCGAATACAGACGGGGTTTCCGGAGTACCACTGTCTATTGCGGCGACCTCTACGACACACCGGAGTCCGATACGCCCACACACTTCCCCCTTCCCGGCGAGCGGTGGATCGAGGTCGTGGACGGCGAACTCCTCATGCAACCGGCCTCACCCGGCAGTCGCTATATCGCCGTGAACGCGGAAGAGCTCCAACGCGACTACACAACGCGCGCACGCGCCGCTCAGCGAGAACAGATACTGGAGGGCCTTCGCCTCGCACCGGGGGAAAGCTGGATATATGACAGCAGCGATCTCGAACATTTTTCGAATGCCGCAGGCGCCATGCGCACGACCACATTCACGACACTGAATAGCGCCAGCGTCACGGGCACGGATGGCTGCAACCGCTTTGAAGGAGGCCGCGCCATCCTGTCAGAGCGCGAGGGTGGCTGGGGCTTCGACCTGCAAGGCGATCTTATCTCCACGGAAATCTATTGCCCCAACGTCCTGCCTATCCTCGGTCATATCTTTGCTCCCGACACCACTATCAACGTCCATGACGGCTCGCTCACCTTTGTTCGCACGTCCACGATGGTAACCTTCCGCAAGGCTGCAGCGGTGAATTAATCCGGCCCGCCAGCCTTCGGCGTCACTTTTTCCACACCGTTAAATGCAACTCCTCGAACCACGGCCTCACTCCGACCCGCGACCAGCACTCGCAGATCATCCCACAGCGACAGCTTCATAACGCCCGACACCCTCTCGATCCCGGCACATCTCGCGCAAAGCGGGGTTTCGCCCAGCGCCCCATGCGCCTATCTGCACCTCTCACGGAGGTTCCCATGGCAGACGGCGCATATATCGATGGCAAATGGCAGGCAGGCCAAGGCGAGCGTCTGGAGGCCCGCAATCCGGCCACCGGAGAGCTGAATTGGAAAGGCAGCATTGCGAGCGACAATCAGGTCGCGGACGCCGTCGCCTCGGCCCGCGCGGCCTTTCCCGGCTTCGCAAACCTTTCGACCGCTGACCGCGTCGCCATGATGGAACGCTGGGCCGACGCCATACGTGACCACGCGGACGAGATCGCCCACACAATCACCCGTGACGTCGGCAAGCCCCACTGGGAAGCCAAGACCGAAGCCGGAGCCATGGCTGGCAAGATCGCGCACTCCATCCGCGCACAATCCGAGCGCGCGGGAACGATCGCCAATGACGGCGGGCAGCTCCTGACCCATCGCCCGCACGGCGTCATGGCGGTCTTCGGCCCGTTCAACTTTCCCGGCCACCTTCCCAACGGCCACATCGTCCCCGCCCTGCTCGCGGGCAATACGGTCGTGTTCAAACCCTCGGAACACGCACCCAATACGGGCGCACTGTTCGCCAAGCTCGCGGACGCGGCGGGTCTTCCCAAGGGCGTCCTCAACATCGTTCAGGGCGGTCGCGAAACGGGCGCGGCCCTGCTGGAGCGCGATATCAACGGCGTGCTGTTTACCGGCAGCGCCAGAGCGGGCCTCTACTTCCACAAACTCTTCGCCGGACGCCCCGACGTCATCCTCGCGCTCGAAATGGGCGGCAACAACCCGCTCATTATCCATGACGCCGCCGACGTGGATGCGGCCGCCGACATCGCCGTCGTCTCAGCCTTTATCAGCGCCGGTCAGCGCTGCTCCTGCGCGCGCCGCCTGATTCTGCCCACTGGGAGCTTCGGCGACGCGGTTATCGAGCGCATCCGGACCCGCATGGCAGAGCTCACCGTCGGCGATCCCATGACCGATGTTTTCATGGGCACGGTCGTGGACTCCAAACAGGTCGAGACCGCCCTTGCCTTCGAGGCCGATCTGGTCGCCCGTGGCGGCGTCTCCCTCGTGCCCTTTGCGCGCCCGGATGGTGACGGTGCCTATCTGCGCCCCGCCCTGATCGACATGACGCACGCCTCGGACGTCGCGGATGATGAACTCTTCGCGCCTCTCCTGCAGGTCATTCGCGTGGACGGCATCGACGCCATGATCGCAAACGCCAATGCCACGCAATACGGCCTGGCGGCGGGCCTCGTCTCCGATGACGCCGCCCTCTGGGATTATACCCGCCCGCGCCTACGCGCAGGGATCGTGAACTTCAACAAGCCGACCACGGGCGCTGCCAGCTCCATGCCCTTTGGCGGGCCGGGCCATTCCGGCAATTTCCGCCCCGGCGCCTATTACGCCGCCGACTATTGCGCCTGGCCCCAAGCCAGTCAGACCACCCCCACGCCCGCCAGCCCCAGCCTGCCCAACTTCTGACGCGACCTTTCCGCTGAAACAGTCTGAATTAATGACCCCCACTTCATGAGCCGCCCGTCACGAAAGCGGGTTGCAATGAAATTCGCGCAATAAACAGCGCTGTTTTTGCAACAGTCGGGCCGTGTCGTCACCCCGGACGGCACGTCTTACGGATTGGTGTGTTGAAGGCCTGCACGGGACGATCCATCTGGGCCTCGTCACAACAACAGGACAACGACATGACCTTTACCAAAACCCTCCTCGCGACGTCGGTCGCCTCCCTTCTGCTCGCCGGCACAGCCTCGGCCCAGATGTATGACGATGGCCGCGGTGCCTATGCCGGCGTCGGTGTCAGCGCGCTCAGCTTCGACTCCTACCTCCTGACCGGTAAGGCCGGCTACAACCTCAACGAATATTTCAGCCTCGAGGGCGAGGGCGGCTTCGGCATCTCCGATGAAAACGACAACCGCGACGGCATCGATATCGGTGCAGGCGTGGATTATTACGTCGCCGGTTTTGCCCGCGTGCAGGCCCCCCTGACCGAGCAGTTCGACGTGTTCGCACGCGGCGGCTATTACTTCGGTCAGGTGGACGGCGACTTCACCGACACCATCAACAACATCTCCGGCAATGTCAGTGCCGACATTGACGGCTTCGCCTTTGGTGCGGGCGGGCAATTCAACTTCGGCCCCGACTATCACAACGCCATCCGCCTCGAATACACGAACCTCGACGTGCAGGAAATCGACGATATCGATGTGGACCGGTTCGGCCTCGACAGTGACCTCTACACGGTTTCCTATATCCGCAAGTTCTAAACCGACCCCCTGCAATAGAGTGTAACGGGTCGTGCCTGTCATGGCGCGATCCGTTCACGCGGCGCTCATCGGCGTGACGCCCAGTTTAGAAACTGTCTCATTTGCGCAACATGCGCCGGGCATTCACCGCGAAATCTGCGCCCGCGCTTTGTGAACAGATCCGACGCTCCCTAGCTAAATACTGCACCCCCTATGAAGGATGTGCGTGTCGCGGGTCAGTCCCCGATCCGGGACGAAAAGAGGCCGCTCCCCCACACTTAGTGGGGGGCGGCTTTTCGCCATTGCGCGCACCTCCGCGCTGGCCACTGCCCTCATGCCCGCTTATAGCTCGCCCGTGGACGCCCCCCTCCCCGGGCCCGCCTATCCGGTGCTGGCGCGCAACTACCGCCCCAGCACGTTCGAGGACATGATCGGACAGGAAGCCATGGTGCGCACGCTCACCAATGCGTTCGCGACGGGCCGCATCGCGCACGCCTTCATGCTGACGGGCGTGCGCGGCATCGGCAAGACCACCACCGCCCGCCTGCTCGCCCGCGCGCTCAATTACGAGGCTCCCGCGCCCGACGGCCATGACGGCCCCTCCACCGACCTCACCCCGCCGGGCGTGCATTGTGAAGCGATCATCAACGGCAACCACATGGACGTGCAGGAGCTCAACGCCGCCGACCATACCCAGGTCGACAAGATGCGCGCCCTGATCGAGAGCGCGCAATACCGCCCCGCCACCGCGCGCTACAAAATCTACATTATGGACGAGGTGCACATGCTCTCATCCTCCGCCTTCAACGCGCTCCTCAAGCTGCTGGAGGAACCGCCCGAACACGTCAAATTCGTCCTCGCCACGACCGAGCTGCGCAAGGTTCCCGTCACCATCCTGTCCCGCTGTCAGCGTTTCGATCTGCGCCGCGTCGATCGCGACGTCATGCAGGCCCACCTCGCAAAGATCGCCTCCGCGGAAGGCATCGACGTCTCCGATGACGGCATGGCCCTGATCGCGCGCGCTGCCGAAGGCTCCGTCCGCGACGGTCTCTCCCTGCTCGATCAGACGCTTGTCCAGGCGACCGATGGCGACACCATCACCGCACCGCAAGTCCGCGACATGCTGGGCCTTGCCGACCGCTCCCGCGTGCTCGACCTGTTCGAGGCGATTGTCGCGGGCGACGCACCCCGCGCCATGCAGGGCGTGCGCGAGCAATATATCGACGGCGCCGCGCCCGACATCCTGATCCGCGACCTTCTGGAAATGTGTCATGAAGTCAGCCGCGCCAAAGTGCTCGGCGACGACGCGACCTTCGATGCCGGCAGCGACGCCAGCGCCCGCTTCAAGGCTCTCGGCGATGCGCTCAGCCAGGGCCAGGTCACGCGCCTCTGGCAGATGCTGCTCAAGGCGCACGACACCGTCCGCGAAGCCCCCGTGCCCGTCACCGCCGCCGAGATGGCCGTTCTGGGCCTGGCGCAAGCCTCCGACATGCCCGCGCCCGAAATCGCCGCCACCATCATCGCGGAGATGCGCTCCGGAAATTTTAGCTGGCCAAATGCGAGCGAGAAGCTCGCGGCCGCAGGCGTTCCGGTGAAAGGCATACCCGCAAAAACTAGCCCCACCGCGACAGCGACAACCACGGAAATACCTCCACCCAAGCCGCCCGAACCACGCCCCATGACGCCCGCCCCCGTCATGCCCACGCCCGTCAAGGCGACCCTGACTTTCGAGAGTCTCGAAGACCTCGTCGCCGCACTGGACGACCAGAGCCAGCCCGACCTCATCTTCGACATCGAACGCTTTGTGCGCATCAGCGAGTTCAAGCCCGGCTATGTCCAATATGCGCGCGAACCCGGCACACCGCCCGATCTCCCCGCCCGTATGATCCGAACCCTACGCGACCTCACGGGAGAGCTCTGGATCGTTGACGACACCGCCAAGGAGGGCGCGGAGCCCATCGGCGTGCGCGAACGCCGCGAAGCCCAGGAGACGGATGCCCGCATCCGCGAACACCCCGCCTTCGATCATCCCCTCCTGCGTGACCGCGCCGACTTCATTGAAGTCATCGACACGGCCCCCATATCCGGATTGGACGTAACCTCGGAGGATTGACCGTGAAAGACCTGATGGGATTGATGAAGCAGGCCAAGGACATGCAGGCCAAAATGACCAGCGCACAGGAAAGCGTGGCCCAACTCTGCGTCACGGGTGCCAGCGGCGGCGGCATGGTCGAGGTCACCCTGTCCGGCGAATTCAACATGAGCGGCCTCAGGATCGATCCCACCCTGCTATCGGGCGAAGACGCGGAAATCGTCGAAGACCTCATCATCGCCGCCTATCAGGACGCCAAAGTCAAACTCAACGCCGCCCAAGCCGACACCATGAAATCCGCCATGGGCGACCTGCAACTCCCACCCGGAATGAAGATGCCGTTTTAGGGTGCCCATGAAGCGGCTCGTGCTTTCCCTGACCGTTGCGGTCTGTGTTGTTGCCTGCGGCGACAATACGCGCTGGGAAACCTCCATCCGTACTGATGCCGATCCACCGTCCGGCCAAGCGACCACAACATTATCAACGACTGCGGAGTCGGGTCTTCAAGCCGGCACAATCAACACAGTTTTCCGCTATAGTGATCAAGCCGTTGGTCCTTATGGCTTTCACGCCCGCTTCATACCCGCCCGCGCCTTTGCAGGGGTTTCCGACGAGGTCATTATTGCAGCCTTTGCCCAAACCGCCCACATCACTTACACCTCCGACGGCGTCCGTCTCACCATGCGCGACCACTCCAGCCTCGAAGCTTGCAAAGACTTTGAAGCCACACTGGATCACATCCCTGGCCACCAGTTGCGCTTCGCTCTCGATACTCCCTATCCCGCTTCCTTTGTTTTGAAATGGAATTTCATGCGCTTTGGCAGCAATGTTTTCTTCGGCCCCGTGACAGGCATCCTGACCCGAGGCGAGACACCGCAAATCATCGGCTTCATCGAGCAGGCTTACCCGTACTGGAGCGGCCCTACTCCCCGCATCATGGTCTCCAGCGCTGGTGATGCAGAGCAGATCCGGGCCAAAACGATTGACCTCGCCGCTCCCAAAAACCCTAAGAACTGGGGCGCAAGCGACGGCAGCACATTTTTGCAAGCTCACGCCCAGACTCGATGCCGAGAACATATTTAAATTATACGAAACTACAATCCACCAAGTCGTGACGGTAATTCCAAAACTGCCCTAAATTTGCCAAACTTTCGCTTACATGCTAGCTAAAGCGCAATTGGAAAGATTTGTAAGTAGGCATGTCTATTAGAATATTCTGTTTTACGAGCATTCTTCTTTTGGCTCCACATTGGGGTCTTGCGGGGCGAATAGTGTGGCAGGATTTAATTTGGACACAGAACGCATATTGGAGTGTTTGCCGGAGAGCAATTTTGAGAAAGTGAAAATCGATTTTTCCAATCAATCGGCAGGCTCCATCGAGTTACCGCGCGCAGATCTAGTGCATGCCGATGATGACATCGGTTTCTATGCTTTTCGACTGCCGATAGGCAATGCGAATGCTGGCTGCGTCCAGCATACTTACGCCGAAATTCACCAGAATATTTATCCTGAGAAATACCGAAATAAACCCCGGCAGGCTGCCCAGGCGGCAAATACGCCCGTACAAGCGCTTGGCAAAATAAGTTCTGAAAATTTGATAGCCGCTTTTGCTACTGGCGGGGATTCCGCTCAGTTCGGTAATTACACTCTAAAAGAGCTATCCCGTGACGGGGAGGCTTTGTTGACAGATGCGGCATCGCGAACCTGGGAGGGTCAAGAGCAGGCAGTGAATAATTTTATAGAAGAAAACTACCAACCCGAACTCGATAGCCATCCTTGGACATTTCTATTTGACTTCCGTATTTTATGAATTTTCCAAGGCGATGATTTGATCGGATTTACGGAAACGCGCCCAAACGACTTTGGCACGGGTTTTCACTTTCCGATTGGTAATACTCGCACTCTGAGCATCCATTCTCAGATGGATCGCGGTTCAAGCTTGGCATACATGCATGAAACTTTGCAGGCTGGTTTGATGCCTCCTCCGGCACCTGATGTCCGACGGAAAGGTTGAATCCAGAAATTGTCATTCAATCCAGACGTTGTCGAAATACTGAATGCATATCAGATCGTACTTGCCTCCAAAATGGAGGGAAGAAAGTAACCATGGGAAAATCTCCAACCCCTTTTGTTGCCCCTGGCAGTACGTCAGATCCATTGCTTGATCCGATTTTGCAGAACCAGGGATCACCAAATAATCCCAGTTCAGCAACTCTTGGAAACTGGTCTGATGGAACGGGTTCTGTTATCTTTGACTACTATTTTTCTCAGCCTTCGGATGCTCGGAAAATTGCCACGGAGTCCCATCATGAGGAACCGGACATCAGCGAATACCCTGCAGCATGTCAAGCCAAGTGGATGACCATGCGATTTGGCAGAAGTGTTTTCTTCGGTTCCGTGACGGGCATCTTTGTCGATGACGAAACAGATAGAGTTCTGGGCTATGTCGAACAATCTCACAGAAACTGGCCCGGGCCCGGCCCGAAACTGGTCGTGAGTTCAACGCAAGGTGATGACGTGCCTATCGATACCGCCAAGAGAGCCATGAATATTCCGAATGCGACAGAGACGGAATACGAGGAGTATCGGAAAAATTATGCACCCTGTCGGAAGGTTCAACCGGTAATTCAATCCGAGGTCGACCAGATAATTTCCGCGTTTGAAGGCATGAAAGGAGCATAGACTGCGAAAAGCGCCAACATCATACAGCACTCCGCATCCGCACCCGCTGGCTGGCTGGCTGGCTGGCTGACAGACCTTCCAAACCGTAACCCGATGCGGCCTATCCGGATAGCATCGGTGACGTCTACAAGGTCGTGCCGACAGATACTGCCATACAGACCAATATGATTGCGGGACTACCAAAGCTGTTATAAGCGAATAAGCTATGTTGCAATTTCCAACGCCTTCCAAAGCACAGGCTCTTTTTGACAAGCGGTATAACTCCATGCTTTCGATGGCTCTTATTGCTGCAATTGTAATGGTAGGGTGCGCTGACGAGGGCCCCAATGACGACGTGCACCAAACATCGGAGAACGTCATAGTTGATTGTACACACGAGACCGACATACAGCCAAAATGGGATAGCTTCAATTTGAACGACAGCTTGTCTGTCCGCATTCCTTCCGGCTCTGCTGAAGACGTCGGAAAATCGATCACGTTTCGATTGCCTGTTCCGGATAGCGAAATTGATAGCGATAAATGCTCTCGCAGCGTCTTTGCACAACTGCACACGAATGATGTGTCGCAACGCTGGGATGATCGCAAGCGATCACCATTTCAGTATACGAATACGCCAATTCATGGTGCGTCTCTGGAAACACTAGACTGGGATGCGGATTACGCCCCCCTGGTTGTTGATGGTTACACCATTGCCGTCATGGATTACTCAGACCATTGGGAAAAGCGGATGTGGCCCGGTATGGAGCAGGCACAGACATTATTCATGTCCGGTGCTCGGACCACAAACCTTCAAGCTTCACGATTTCATGTTCTTGGAATTTATCGAGACGATAAGCTTTTGGGATTGATGGACACATCATCCAATGACATCTTCCCTGTAGAGGCAGGCCAGAGTGGTATCCATTTGCCTATCGGTACATCTCATACTCTCAGCGTCGCTATACAAGTGGATATGAGCGAGGTCCTAAAATACGTCCAGAACACGAATGGCACAGACCCTTGGCCCCGGGACTGGGCCACACGCTTGAAGTTTGATCCATCCATCTCGGACACGATGACAGCAATTAACACTCACATAGACGTGGAAGGGATAAGTACAGAAACGCTTGATAATATACAGACAGACAATTCCGAACGTCAGCTTGGTATCGATATAGAAAAAGCGCTCTCGGAATTAAATCGCATAGGTTACGGCAATGTCGAGCTTGCCCATGATGCAGGTGCAAATCAGGTTTTTCAGCTTGATGCCAAGACACTCAACTCTTTGCAATTTCAAGACATCACACGTTTGTTGCCGGCAAGCCTTCTTGCGCCGACATCGCCCAAGCCAAACCTTTCCCACGCCATGCCTAAATACGTCAGGCTAGAGGATGAAACCGTGCACTCACCATTCATCGGAACGATACGTCGCCAGAGCAATATGAATTACATCAACGCCACCGCCATCAAAGAGGACGGTTCTGTGGCTCATGTCTTTTTCGAAGGCCATGCATCCGATGATGATTGTGGACGACTCTGCCAAGATATAATCCGGATACTGGAGAAAGGCGACGCAGATGACTGAACCTATCGCACCCGTAAAAGTTTCCGGAAATTCCATTACGGACTCCGTCTTGTCCACAGCGAACGAAACTTTCGACCCGGTTGCGGGCACCGTCAACGCTTGGGGTAACGGATCAGACACTGTTACCATCGATTACTACATTGCCCAAGGTAAAGACGGAACGGCATCGGGGGGAACGCTCGAACATAGCATTCTCAAAGATTATGATACTGCCAATACGTCGTATGAAACCAATGCGGCGGGAACACGCTATATTCTAGATGCATCTGGCAATCGCATATTCGATCCGAGAGAAGCTTTAAATTTACAGGATTTTTCTTGGACAGATGAAATGTCGAGCACATTTCAAAGCGTGGAAGCTATCACCGACAGGCTCCAATTTAGCGAACAATCCGGCTCTGATGCTGACACAGACCTCACGGTTTCCATGGGCTCATACGACACCACTGTTCCCAGACCCGCCGATCCCCAACAATTTTTCGATGATCGCGACGAGGGTGAGGGCATCTTTCCCGGTACACTTCCGTCGAGTTCGGGATCAGAGTTCAGTACACATCTCGCTGTGAATGGTGATCTTGCTTATTCCAGCGCTCCAGAGCTTGGAGGCAGCGCCTATAGGAACTGGATCGTTACACACGAACTCGGGCACAGTCTTGGCTTGTCGCATCCGTTCAACAGTGCTGGTTCTGCGCTCAGTGGTAACGGCTTTGACCTCGACAATGAGCGATATACGGTCATGTCCTACAGTGGCTCCACACCCTTGTCGCAAGATGCGGCGGGAAATTATATCAATGACGATTTTGGCCATACTGTCGGATATGCTGCAATCGATGTCTCTGCACTTGAAACGCTTTACGGCATCGGTGCCAACCACACTGGTGATACGACTTACAAACTTTACGACGGCGCGCAGATCGGAACAGGCGCCGTACGCGGCAAACTTGATCTCGATGGCGCGGATGAGAGCCAAGTGGAATTGGCAGCGGCTTGGAAACGCGGCATGGACGGTGTGAGCGAAGATGCGGGCGTCTTCGGAAAACTTACAGCGGGTGCCGAAGCCTATGGCGCGGAGTTCGAGGCCCAGCAGGCTTCCGGCCGTCTCGACGGCGGCGAGGTCGGGATTGGCCGCGCCTACACCGCCATTGTCGACCGCACGCGGGAGGTTGACGCGGCCGGCAATGTGTCCGCAGGCAATGGCGGCACGGACACGATGAGCTATGCCGGCTCCGAGCAATCCGCCTTCATCAACCTCAACGACGCGACGCTCGGCACGGGTTATGACGCGGCGACCACGACCACGACGGATGCCGGCTGGAAAGACCTGTCCCGCGAGATCAAGGGCTCGGACGAATACAGCCGCTTCGGGACGGAGTTCACCAAAGAGATCGACGCCTCGACCGCCACACTCCGCCCCGACGCCTATCACGCGGGCGGCTTCGTCTCGAAACTTTTCACACGCGATGGGAGCGATGTCGTGAACGGGACGCAGGACGGCGGCTACACCATCGCAAACGGGGTGCAGATCGAGAACGCCTCGGGCGGCAATGCCGACGACATCATCATCGGCAATGAACTCGACAACCGTTTGGACGGCAATGACGGGCGCGACACGCTTTATGGCGGGCACGGCGATGATGTCATCAATGGCGGCAAGGGCGATGACGTTCTGGTCGCAGGGCGCGGATCGAACACCGTGGATGGCGGCGCGGATTACGACACCGCCTCCTACCGCGATTATTATACAACTGATGCCGCCGCCACGACCCCCGCTGCAGGCATCACGTTTTCGATTTCGCCGGATGCGGCGACGGTCACGAAGCCACTCGCTGGTGCGACCACGGCGGAGACCGACACACTCGCAAACGTCGAACGCATAGAGGGCACCATACGCCCGGACACGTTCAATGTAGCCGCGGACTCCAACACCACGATTGTCATGGACGCGAGCGATACGGTCAATATCGACAATACGGGCGGCACCTACACACTCGATATGAGCCCGGGGACTTATCCCGCAGGCCATCCGCGCGAAGGCGAAGCCTATACCGCGAGCGTACGCGGAGACACGAGCACCGTCTATCTGGAGGGCGATGTCGATGCCGGCAAAGTCAACCTGTCCACGCCCATACCGGATGCCGCCGCTGCGGACGCTGAAGTTTCGGCAGGCAGAATGACCCTGCTTGACGCCACCACCCAACTCTCCCGCGACCTGCCAGAGCTCGCACAGAAGCTTGCCGCGCGCACCGACCTCTCGGATGCCGAGACCGCCATGCTCGACCTCGCCCGGTCGGATATGCCGGTGCAGGCCTTACAGACCCTCCACGACAATGGCATCAATGCCCTCGACATCGCACCGCCGCCTGCGGATGCGGCGTTGATGGAACGCACCGCCCACACGCTGACGGGGACGCAGGACACCCTGCAATCGCACGACTTGTCGATCGATCCCCCGGATGTGCAGCTTCCCGCCCCGCAAGTCCGGATCGAACCGGTCGCGGAAGAGGATTACAGCCTCGCGCTTTAGAGCATCGCCTTGGCGCGTCGCAAATCCTCGAGAAAGCCTTTGCGCGCTTCCACCCGCACCTGCGGGTCGGGCACACGCAGCAAATAGCTCGGATGCACGGTCGGGACGACCTTGACCGCCGGGTGCACATTCGTCGCCGCGATATCCAGCACCTGCCCGCGCACACTCTTGAGCGTTGTCGCCTTGCCGAGTATCCCCCGCAACGCCGTCGTGCCGAGGCAGACGATCACCTCTGGCCGCACCAATGTCCGCTCC
>JAUKWC010039942.1:0-52202 GCA_032356245.1 Endocladia muricata | reverse complement strand
GTGGAATCGACACAACACCATCCAGGCCGTCTGCGGAAAGCTACCCCGCCACGCACGGCTCACTATGACCCGCCCAGTTCCAGACCGGAACAGATCTCGTTGGGCCTAGCCCAGCAGTTTCGCTTTGGCACCATTGTAGAATCTGCTTCTCGATGGTCATGGCAACACCAATGTACTTTGCCCCCACTTGTGTCGTACGCTTGCGACTCTGACCACGTCCAGCTCCGGCACAAGGTGTGGCCTGCTGTGTGCACCCAGAAATCCCACGAACCACGCGTAGGCTCTCGTTCTCCTCCTTGACATCCTTGAAATAGGTTTGAAGTCAGAATATCTTGGAAAATGTTGCCTTGGTTCTCACCCGCACCTCAAGGAGGTCTTGATCGGCATGCAGTAGCTCCGCCATGTAGTTGTTGACTCTTCTCGTGAGACCAGCACCCTCTTCCCACTGCGCCCTGAACTTGTTCGTCTCCTCGGCAAGCATCGTTCGTAGCTCTTCCATCTGCTCAGGCAACATCGATAGTGAGCGAGCTACAGAGAAAGTCTCAACTCTTGTCTGGGACGGCATGGGCGGAGGTGGAGACGAAGAGGGTCTCACCCCCGACGCACCACGAGGACGCAGGTTCGCCCGATGAGTTTGCCCTGCTCCGCGATGGATGTGCGACCGCACTGGGGCTGCAATGACAAGCGTGCGCACGCGTGGAACGGACGCAGTTCCTGCCCGGACGGTGAAGCTCGCTGTGCTTGAGGTGCAGTCAGATTGAATAGACTAACGACAGGTAGGCATCTGGTTGGCAGCGTGCCCTGATGGAACTGCCAGTGGTACAGAAGCACCGTGAGTTGCCAGAACAGTGGCACCATCAGCTTGTTCACCTTCTGGACCGAACAGAGACCGCGCCAGGGTTTTCCAGGTCCGGACAACCCCGATTAACCTGTCTGGCCGGTGCCACTGAGTTGCATTAACCTCGCCGTTGGGTGCAGTTACAACGACAGGCCCAGCAGGGGCATGATCATCCTTCTCGCGCTGCTCGTGGGTGCGCTTGCGAGATGGTGGCATCGGAACAGCCCTTCTCTTTCTTCTTGCCAGTGGAGCCATCGATGTAAAGCTGCGGCACAGGCAGGACAGGACAGACGGAGGTTTGGGAAGAAGAACAAGTTCGGAAGCTACGTTGCAGTGGGGTGTGGAGTGAGCTGTACAAGTCTCAGTTAGCAGGTACCACAGAGAGTGGCGCCATTGTAAAGGCATGCACACGCGAAGAGTGCCTGCCGACGTTGGAAGTATCATAAGCGTCAACGGCAGGACTGTAAGCAAGGGCTGAGGGCCTTCAAAATGGCATACCAGAAAGTATCGAAAACTCAGACTTGGGTGGTGTCACTAGTGACAGCGGCTGAGATCTGCACATGTGAAAATACCTGCGCAGATGGATGTTGTTTTTCGGATTAGAGTTCGCACATCCATCTCCTCATATGTTTTCACATGTGTAGATCTCAACCCCTGTCACTAGTGACACCCATCGAGTCTGATTTTTCATTACTTCTCAATCCTCTTTTCCCAGCTAAAGCGGCCCCAGAATCTCCCACTTTTCTTGGCGACCTTTCTGGCGGCTGAGCCTAAGTCTCTCTCAGTTGGCATTTTGTGGGCTGCTCGCCCGGAAGTAGTTCTCAAACTGGCATGTAGTGTTGCAGTTCGTTTACTTGCACGCTATTTGGGAACATCCTACCACATACTTAAAAGCTAAACTTATCCCTGTAGTCTCTCAACAGCATCTCGCGCTTCAGAATCTCACGCATCGCACGAATCGTAACAGTGTGCAGTGAACGTAAAGCTCTCTGGAACAATTCCCCTCGATCCTCGTAAAAATCCCAGTGTGTTTCTCGTCCTACAGAAGTACCTCTATTTCGCTCCTTGTCAACCCTATGCAAGTACTGCGAGTCATTGACAAACCGCGCCTCACAAAAAGGTGCCGGTACAATATACACCTTATGCCTCGGACGTTCACGGGACTCCGTCCGCCTTTTCACCAGAAGAGGTACCCGGTTGACACGTTCTTTGTCTACTCCCAAAATTCTACCTCAGTAGATCTCCGTCTTCTCCCGCGTGCGCTCACGTTAGTCTGTGTACAGGAGCGTCCTATGGAACGGGAGGGTCGTCTCTGGTTTCGCAAAGACCTGGTTCGCAAGCACCCCTAGTCCCGCTCCTTCGCACTTCAACGTCGACGGACGCACCCCCACACACCTCGCCATCGCTTCCATCGTCCGTGATGTTAGCCGGTCTTGCGTGTCCAGCAAGACGTGGTCCTTTGCCGGCCAGTTGTCCACCGGCGCCCGTGAATAGCGCAGAGAAAGCATGGGATTGCGGCGTTGTTCGCAATAAACCGGACTAGCTATTCCGGTAGATATTGATACAGGGGACACCCAGCAGGAGCATCCGCATGGCTGCTCCCCCTCATGGCAGACACATTCCATTTCACGCCTGTCGAGTACCTTGTGGAAAGCTTCACAACCCCCGGAGAGCCATCAATGTCGCACGTAGTGCTCACAACGCTTTTGCTAAATGCCTTAACGAAGCTCGGTACAGCTCGGCTGACACAGTCGTCATCGTTTTCGCACTCCACGGACCGGCGATGTCTCGGAAGCCCCAGGCATGCTTTTGCAGTCGCGCAAGTACCACTGAACTAGTCCACCACAAGGTCCCCCGGTGTCGAATACTGCAACACCAGCTCGCTCATGCCGTTAATGATCTTCTGGTCAGGTCGAAGCATCTTCATGCGACTCCCTTCTTCAGCTCGTCTTACGAACTTTCCGGGCTACAACCGCTTGATTCCACGCATACGGTTTGTCCAGGCTGCGTGTGAAGACTGCACATACCAGTCGCTTTCTTCGTATACACGGGCGAACTGCGGTTGAAGCGGCACATTTCTACCCGAGAAGTGAACGGGCCTTTGCGTGACTGAGGCGTGGCCACATCCTTTTATATCCAGGTTTTGCGTGTAATGATCCCGAGCTCGAACGTGGACCATCGACTGGTCCTCCACGTTTAACACGAACTCCTTCTGCCGTCTCCCCCTTGAGGCACAAGCCCCGTTACTCCCCCGGTCGTACAGCTCTCGGCTGTAACGCTTGAGGTGCGAAAAACATATGCGAAATTGTAGACCACTACAGAAAATAATCCCGTGGCCGGTTTTGGCGAGCAGTGCGTCAAATATTGGGACGGAGGCGTCGATGTCCTTGTGGGTGGAGACATCATCGGCAGAGTTGTCCGCACTCCGCTCACTTCTATTGTTGAACGGAGGGTCCGTCAATAGCAGCTGAACCCTACCCTCAAGGCACTCACGCGAGTCGTCAGCGTGATGATTGAGGGGGTCGTGGAAAGAGCAGCTGTGGACACGGCAGTCCTAGTCCATCAAGCCGAGCAACACCGCGAGGAGGTCGGTAGATTGATTCTCCTCGGGGAGCGACTTTTCCGACCCCTCGTCCGGCGGTGGAGATGGGATAATACGGTTCGCTGGTTCTTGTGCTTCACGATGGGTGTCGTTGGGCTCTGGAAGTAATGGGTTGAGAGTGGACCGGAAAGTCTCACTAGCTTTCCCCGTACGACTGTGTGCCACCACATCCCCCACTTTGTTGTCACCGCACGGCAGTTCCACCTCGATCTCCCCTTCCAGCCGGGAAGCCAAAGAACGAGGAGGCTGCGCGGATATTCTCACACGAGCGTGGTGTTCGACCGTGTCACCCGCCGACGACGACGAGATCTTGTCTCTTCCGAATCGGCATCCGACAGCTCCGAGTCCACCTCGATGACCTCTGCGCTGGCACCATCATTTTCATGCGCTTCACGCTGAAGCCCCAAGGCCACCCGCATATCCCCGCTCAAGTCGGCAAAGACCCTTGGCAAGTGGTCATCGCGCCACTCAAAGCGGTCCTGATACGGCCAGGTGCTGCGGTGCTTGACATCGTACAAAGTTTCGCTTGTAATGATGGCTCGCAAGCTCGACCTGGACAGACTCGTAGCCACTCCCATTGCTGCATTCTTCTCAGCAGTCCGGCCCCAAGTTACCATACTGCTCGTACCCTCGTCCATACTTGCTACACCATTCCCTTGCTGCGTGGTCTCCGGCGTGATGGGTGCAAAGCCATCAGCGCATGACTTTAACGCCACAAAGTGCTGAACGCGGGGACGAAACAGAAAGTACGGTCGGACTAACGCCTCACACTCTGAAACTCCGACTGCCTTTGCGAACTTCTTCCACGCCCGAGTTAGCAGCTGCGCAGTAAACACGAGACGATATCCAATTGGATTTATCTTCTTCCAAGCAAATACACGTGTGCTGCCGCGTCTGGAGGGGCGTACATTGACCGCGCGGAACAGCATGAGAACCTCGAAGGTTCTCGGGCGGCCAACAGGAAATGTTCCTGGCAGAAATTCTTCTCGAACCCTGCTGACCTTAGAGGGAATGAGCTTGGTGCCAACGATGACGGACACCCCATAGTTTTTCTGCCTCAGGGCCGCATCAGCGATCTCCCCAATCCTCTTGTCTTTTCGAGTCAGTGACACGATTGACAGCGCTACGCGCACTATCTGCTTCATCTGCGCGCCGCCCAGCTCGCAAGAGACCGGCTCGTCGCTCCCGATAGATGTGCAGAAGTCGTCGTCGGGCTTGCGCTGCGTACTCTTCACTGCGGCAGTCTCCTTGATCGCCATTGAGGCCTCGTGCTCTGCTGCGATGACAAAGTCCAGAAAGGCCGGCATGTGGAACCTCGTGAGGTCAAACTCCGCGTTCACCTCGGATGAGGAGAAACGATAATGAGCGTAGGCAAGCACATGCCGGCTGTTCCTGGCCGGTTGAGTCCAGTTGTAGCCATGGTTACAGTGCCGTGACGAACGAAAGATGGAAAGAAGCGCAGGAATGATGGGAATGCAAGGAGGAAGGAGCAGAGCGTGGCAAGGAAAGCAAGGAAAACGACGTCGATGGAAGTACAGGGAGGAGAGATGAGTAGGAAGCAAGGAAAGTAGTGGAGACCTCGTCGATAAATCGATATGAAGAGGGTCTGAGGTGCCGTGCAATGGGAGCAGGTGTGTGCCTTTCCTATCGGGGACAGGGAGGGCAGCGGCCGGGAACATGACATTCTCCCACATGCTCACGTGTCTGTTCCGTAGCAGCAGTTACAAACACAGGCAGGAACTTCACGAAACTTAGAAAAATAAGTAGATTATTTAGGGTGCGGGGGGTTGTCACTAGTGACAGGGCCTGAGATCAACACATGTGAGAACACATGAGCAGATGAATGTGCGAAATTTACTATGAAAAACTACATCTGTCTGCCCATGTATTTTCACATTTGTAGACCTCAGCCCCAGTCGCTTGTGACACCCTCCCGATCTTATAATTTGCATACTTTTCAAACGTGAAATCCAGTTAATGCGGCATGCTCCGAATTGCTTCCTTTTTGTGCGCGACGATAATTTCCTCCAACCATACCCACTCATCCTTTCCTGGTCATCGTGTCCGTACCCCTCCTGCGCTACCAGTTTCTTCTGGCAGTCTTTGCAATCTCTACCGTCACCCGTGCACCCTCCCCCGCACACGGACCTTTTCTTGTCTTCTGCGCCTTCCGATTATATAATCGCTCCTACTTAACTTCCAGAGTTGATCCTTTCTCGCAAGTGGCGTACTTCCGAAATGACCCACAAACTTCCCATCTCGACCTCCACTCGCAAATCGCTCATGTTGGCAACGGAGCCGCAGCTGGGGATACAATCGGAGCCGGAGTCGCAGCCGGCGGCGATGGGGGAGGAGTTCCGGGCCGGAGCGGGCGTACAGCCCTCTCCATCGGAGTCGCCACCACGCAAACGCCAGCGTCTGGACGCCTCAGGCCAGGCGCACGCTTCGCCCGACCGCTCTCCTCCAGCAGAGAGCACAACTGGTGAGGACTCTGATGTGGTTGCCGCGGAGGTTAAGGAGCAGCCGGTGTCGTGTCGTACATTCTCAACGGCCGACTACGAGTCTACCAAGGTCTACGTATATATTGCGCAGACCACAAAGCCGCAACACGTTCTTCGCGAAAGTACGGACGCCACCATCGACGGCCTAGAGGCCAACATGGTTCAGCGCGGCTATGAGTACGACCTTGGCGCCACGTCGGTCACAGTGCATCAGCGCGACAATCCCTCGCTACCCAATATCGCTGATGGGACGATCACGGACGACACGGCGTTGCGCGAAGGTGTGAAGTATGCTACTGCGGAGGGTCTTCATCGCCGCAAAGCTGTCCTTAGCGTGAAAGAGGTAAAGGACGGCACGGCATGGGCTCGCCAGCGCCTCCGCGTGCGTCCTATCCGGTGAAAGGATAAGTGGGACATGACGGATACAGTAAGCATGTCCGATGCGTCGCAGCAGAACACCTCCGCCGGACTGGTCCGCATGAATGAGTCGTTTTTTCACTACCTCACAAGTGTGCTCCACTTCACGCAGGCTCTCGCCGTGGAGAACGACATGCACCAACTGGCTTTGACTCAGAGGGGAAGTAGGGAAGCAATGACGCAGGTCATTCTGCTCCAAGCCACAGGCCTGTCTCCCTGCCGCCGCCACGTACGCGTTGCTAAGATTTTTCTCCGAGACATAGGCCTCGTGAAAGTGCTGCGCGACCTGACCTTCGACACCTCGACACCAAAAAAACTTGGCATCACTTACCTTGCTGACCAGCATCTTTGGTCAGAGAGCGCTCGAGCCACAGCCTTGTTCATGGTTTCCGCGTCGCGGTTCATCAGCAACGGAGACCGCGACAGAAAGTTTGAACCTGAAGCTCTCTACGCGTGCGCGCGCCAGCCTTTCCAAGTCTGCCCAAACTTGTCTGAAAAGTATCCCAAGGGGAAGCACTTGAGTTGTGACGCCTTTCTGTGCCCTGGGATTCCTCAACCGAAGCTCCTCAGAATTTCCGTCAAAGAGCTCTAACTGAACCAGATGCATCAATTTTCCAAGAGTGACGACGAATCTGTAGAAGATCTGGAGCAGCAGAACAAGACCCGCGCTACGCGCTTCACGAATACGGTAGCTGAGTACCTTGCTCCCGGCCCCAGCGAGCACATCGCCGCAGCTCGCGTGAAGAGCACAGCTGCAGTGCCCTCTACACGCCGTTCTGCCCGGCATGCTTCTGCTTCCCCCGCGACCGCCATCGAGCATGCATCCTGCGCGCGGAAGGCCCCAGGAGTGATGCCAGCCACATAAGCGCTTGCCAGGGAGAAAAGGGCTGCACCCTCCTCACGGTCAACGCCTCGACTCGTGGAGATTGTGCGGCCGGGAAAGTCTGGTGGATTGAAAAGGGCAGTGAGGTGTTCGAGACGAGGAGTCCCTGAGAAGGCCAAGGATGCCCAGGAGAACACGGGCCAACGTGAAGGTGCCCCACACATGTTCGACGACAAGGTTCGGAACCAGCTGCCGATCGGCACTGCGGACGAGACCGTGGTGCTTAAAGAAACACCGGCCACTTGGAAAAATCTGGCGTCCGTCGGCCCGGCACATCACCACGAAGAGGAGTTCCGGATGCGGATGGCGAAGGACTACCAACCCATGCTTTGGCTGCTTCTCATCTACATACCCATTGAGCACCGCATGCACTTGTACCTCTGCATCAAGGACGTCGTAACCATACATCGACTTCAGTTCTTCACGCGGAGGTACGTGTACTTTGCCGAGTTTGAGGATATCGATGTGGGTGCGAACATCTGGACGCCGGAACGTGCTCAGAAACACTTCTGGAGGCACGTAGCAGACGGGGGTGATGATTATGGCAAAGGATATGCCGACTTCAAGAAGCGACAAGGAGAGCTTCAGCACCTCGGCTCCACGTGTCTCGAGAATTCTGGTGACTCCAGCTGCATTCCGCGCGGAAGCGTCGAGCCCCTGATGTTGACCCCCAAGTGGAAGCTTTCTCCCGTTGAAAAGTTGTTCTCGTTCATCGTGGGCACATTCAGCGTAGAGAATATACTGGGACAGGGGCCGAATGAGATCTGGTGGAACCCGATTGTCAATGAGGGGGAACACGAGGGCGACGCAACAAACCGGGAGCTGGGAATCGCCCGCTACTCCAATACACGGAGGCTGGTGATGGAAGCCTGCAAATCGGGGAGGGATCGGGTGTTGGCTTTGCCAAGGCGTGCTGAGCTGGACACGTGGGTGGGTCAGCTTGCTGCCTACAACGGTCTGAGGAGGATATCTGGGAGGAAGGAATTCATACCTACGAGGGGGGGGTCGGCTTCTGGATACAGAGAAGGACTGCCGGCGGCAAGCGGCGCACAATGGCTTTGATGAGTCATTCAAAGCGGAGACGTTGGGCTTTTTCGCAATCGTGAGAGGGGCAGTGAGCTTCCCGTTGTGGGTGTGTGACTATTTAGACATGTTTGGATACGGGGAGGAGAGCGAGCAGGTGGCAGCGGCGGCGTCATCCAAGATGAAGAAGATCATTGTGCCGCCCAACTTTGTGTTTTTCGCGGACGGACATCTCACGCACGCCGGGGCCGGGTACGAGGACCGCATTGTGGATGAGGTCACGGTACGGTACCATGTGTAATTTATGCCGGAAGGGAAACGTGTGCCAGACCAGTTGGTCTACGCACTGAAAGGGCTACTGCAGTTCCCGGCCAATAGGAATGCCCGTGTTAGTCTTGGAAGTAATGAAAGAGGTGAGGAGTCGGGTAGTGGGGACGACGCAGACATAGTTGGGTTTGGAGACTTGCACGCGAACGGGAGTGGTAGGGTACAGGAGATCAGTACTAGGGATGATGGTTCCGACTACGGTGACCCCGATGACCTGATTGCCGTTCTGACACGTAATGAGAAAAATTAGGTAGCTACACGAAGAAGTGGCTAACTAGCGTGACATAGAATGAACTTAAAAAATACATGCCAGTTTGAGAGCCAGTTGCCAGGAGAGCATGCCACACTATAGCAGCTGAAAAAGACTCTGGCTCAGCCGCGAGAAAGGTCGCCCAGAAAAATGGGCGATTTTGGGGTTGCTATAGCTGGAAAAACAGGTTTGAGAAGTAATGAAAATCTAGACTGGGGGGGTGTCACTAAGGACAGGCGCTGAGATCCACACACGTGACAACACATGGGCAGATGGATGTGCGAAATGTAATGTGAAAGACAACATGCATCTGCCCATGTATTTTCACGTGGGTAGGGCTCAAACCCTGTAAGTAGCGAAACTCCACCCATCTTAAAAAGTACTTACTTTTCAACGCCAAGAACTACAAGTTTACAGGCTCTCTCTGATGTCGACTCGAGGTTTAGTTTGTGTGTAAGCTTAGTGTGATACGTGTAAGACCAGATCAGCACAAGAAGTGCGTGCCTCCCGTTCTGGACGGGTTAACTGTAGCAAGGCTTCGGCGAGGGTGTAGTGAAGTGTTGGCGTCTGTACTTTCCACATATTTCTAAAGCTAGGTGGTCGTACAGCGTAGAAAGAAAGTTATTCTGTATAAAACGATGACGACTTGACGGTACGTGTCAGCGTTGCGCTGCAATTGACGAAACTTCGGCGCAAATCACGGTGTGCCAGATGTATGAGTTTGTGGGCGCATTGTTAACTAGTGACGGACCGAGGCATGAAGCAGGCTCTACTACACGAACGCAATGCGCAGGACAGATCCACTACGTTTGAGCCTCGCGCTACAGTTAAACGTGTTATGTTCGGCACGGGCTAAACTGACGCCGCCCAGCAGTACTCGTGGAATGCGCCACGCCTTATGCGCATTACACGTCAGCCCTTGTTTACATGCACTTTGTTTACAATACAGACCGTGAAATCAGCGCGGATTTTTTCACGTCATCTCTTGGCATGTAATGTAGGAAGATTATGGGTGACCCAGTGTAGCCGTACATCACCGAACATGAATCTCAGTTTCCGAGAGCCAAAGACCGCGCACATTACGGGTATCGTTCTTCAGTGCAGTGGCGTGAAATCTATCTGAAGGCAGGTAAGAGTATGAAGGGTGAAAGGAAAGCTTATCCACGTGAGGCAGGCTATAGGTCACCGCGTGACATTGAGGTACGTAGAATGAGATGTGGAACTGCAGTGTACTGCACAATTCGCAGAACGAGCTGGACGTTTTACTAGGAAATGAACTGCGGGTAGCGGATGCGGGCGTTCAAGGGACGCGGCAGTAGAAAATATTTATTTTTGGAAGTCGGCGTTCATACAAAAAAATGCCGTACTACACGAACTCCACGTTTCGGAATGCCACAGAAGTAAGCATTCCAAGGCATTCCCAAATGTCCAGTACGGGTGAACGGTCTACTAAGTTACTGTACCCGGTGGACGTCCGCATCCGTTTCCGGAAACACAGATGTGGCGACGCCTGAAGCCGTTACTGCGATACATCAGATAATTCATACTATTGCAGCACGGTCAGAGCTCCATCATTCTACGCGCGGTGGCATTCTCCGCTGGCCGAGCCCAATCATCTCCTTGTGTCTTTCGGGGTTCTGCATCTTTTGCGCTACGACTTTCATTGTCACGTGTTTTCATTCTCTACCATCATCCTGGCACCCTTCGCAATATATATTCTCTCACTCGTACTATCTGCTTTCCCAGTAACGATGCTCTCCTCAGCGATTCCCATCCAGCGCTCATTCTCACAAGAGTCGAGCTCAACATGTGACCAACAACCTTCTCATGACTACCTGTACACGGAGCTCCCTCACGTCGGGTCGAGCCGCACGCGAGGGTGTACCGGGAGCTAGAACCACGTCTCGCAGTGGCGGGAATGGAATCCGGGGCCGAAGTAGGCGTGCAGCCCTCTAAACCTAAGCCGCCGCCCCGCATACGCGTACAACTAGACTCCTAAGGCCAATCGCGCGCCTGATTTTGCCGCTTTCCACCACCAGACACTTTCAACGGTGAGGATTCCGATATGGCTGCGGTGCAGGCCATAGCGGCTGGTGTCGTAATAGAACTTCTCGAAGGCCGAATGCGAGTCCCCCGAGGTCTACATGTATATTATGGAAACCATAGAGCCGCAGCACATTCTTCTCGAAAGCACGGGCGTCACCATCGGCGGGCTCCAGGGCAGCAGGGTTGCGCGCGCCTACAAGTACGACCATGGAATCATATTGCTCACTATGGGACGCGGCGATGGTCTATCGCTGCCAAGTCTTTCTGATGATACTATCAAAGACTGCAGTGTTGCGCAGAGTCGAGAAATATGCTTTTTTTACGGCCCTCGTGGCCGCCGAGGCGGTCTTAGACTGAAAGAGGAAAACAATGTCACGGTTTGGGCACGCGAGTGCCTCTGCATTCGCCCTGTACGGCGTATGGATCGCCGATACGTGGAAGATGCGGACATCATAGCCGACGCAACCCAGCAGAAAAATCTCCGTCCGACTGGTCCACATCGACAAGTTGATGTTTCACTGCGTTGTGAGTGTCATCAACTTCATACGGGCTCCCATCGTTAACATCAACGTGGATCGGATGGAGTTGGGTGAGAAGGGAACGTGGGAAAAATGTCGAGGGTTATTACGCCGCAAGCAACGGGCCCATCTACCTACTACCCCTACGTGCGCGTAGCCATGTTCTTTCTCTGACACTCATATCTCGTGAAAGTACTGAGCGACCTGAGATTCGATAGCCTGACGTCTTAGAGGTCCGCTATCACGTACCTTCATGAGGCATATCTTCTGTCAGAATGATCAAGAGTCGTTGCTCTGTTCATAACTTCCGTGTCGCAGATGACCGAAAACCAGGAACGCGAGGGAATATTTGACCCTGAAGCTTTCTACGAATGCGTGCACATGCTTAGACGAATCATAATAGACTTTTTCAAATAGTGTGGACGGCATGAGAGCCTGACTTGCGAAGACTTTCTGGGTACTGAGATAGCGCAATCGAGACTAATGAGAATTTCCTTGGAAAAGCTTTACTTCAACCCGACGCGGCTGTTCTCGAAGAGTCAGGAAGGTTCTTGAGAAGATCGGGACAAGCTCGACGAATCCTGGGCTATACGAATCATGAGGAAGGTAACTGATCAGTATGCTTCCGCGCTCACGATGACCACCGCTTCTGCTCGCGTGGAGACACCAGCTACTAGTCCTTTTACATGCCGCTATATCGGGCATGCTCCTGCTTCTCGTCGGAATGAGGTCGATCGTATAGTTCCTCTGCGGAAGGCTTCGATAGCGCAGGCTGTCACAAAACCGCAGTAAAGGTAGAAGTCGGCTGCACATTTTTCCAGGTCATTGCCTCGGCCGGCGGAAGTCTTTCACGGGAATAAGTCCACTGGAGTTGAGAAGACGGTAAGGCAGTTGATACCGAAGGTTACGGAGAGGGCTATAGCGGAGAAGGAGAAGAATAGTAGGGTCGAGAATACGAATGTGGCCAAGAAGAATACGGGTCATTGTCAATGTGCCACAGATATGTGTAATGACAAGAGTCTAAACAAGCTCCTCGGCAAGACTACCGACACTACCTTGAAGTTTGATCACAGCCTCAAATGATGGGATGAGATCGCATACGTCTGCCCACCTGAGCATGATGATGCCACGATGTGGCGGCGGATGGGCGACGACCCGCACTCCATGCTCTGGCGGCTTCCAGTTTACATCTCTACTACGCAGCGAGCGCAATCATACCTCACGATTCAGGAGTTAAAACTCATGCATCGGCATAGGTTGTTCATAAGAAGCCACGGTCACTTTTAGCGAGCTTTAGGGTATGAACCGGAGTCTAAACGTCTGAAACCTAGCCTCCTCAGGACAGACAAGTGAAGTACTCTAAAAGAGAGAGACAAGGAATCTGGAAATGAATATGCACACTTTCAGAATCGATAAAGAGAGCTTCAGTATTTTGGCTACACTTGCCCTGGGACCCTCGGCGGATGCACCGCAGACCACAGCGGAAGCCTTGATCCACGGGCGATGACGCCTCAGGGGCCTTTTTGAGTAGGCCGAGAAATTTGTTTAGACCATGAAGGGCACATTCGTGGCCAAGGAAACCGTCCGAGAGCGGCAGAGTGAGATCGGCTGGAACCGGATTGTGAACGAGGCGGATGAGGAGGGCGTCACGAAAAAAATTGGAGCTGGAAGTCGCCCGCTACTCCAATACGCGGAGCCTGGCGATGGAAGCTTATGAGTCGAAGGGGGATTGTATATAAGCTTCGCGAACTCATGCATGGCTGGACGCGTAAGTAGAGATGCATGCGGCGGATTTATGTCTGAGGAAGATATCTTGCAGGAAGCTATTGACGCGTCATACTAGGGAGTGCTTTCTCGCGGATTGGGGCAAACCGCCTGCGACAAGCCCAAGACAATTACTGCGACGAAACATTAAAATCATAGACACTGAGCTTCGCTGCAATCGTAAACGGGATATTGTAGTCCTTCTTGTAGGCGGTTAACTACTCGCCCGAATTGTGTACGGAAAAGACAACGAGCGGGTGGCAGCAACGTTATTGCAGGACATCAGGAAAATCAAAATTCCGCCCAAGTCTGTTCTTTTCAGGGACAGGCATCATGCGGACGCCAGAATTGCGTGTGGGGGCCGTCTCACCGATGACGTCACGGAGCGGTCCCGTCTGACCGTCATCCCGAAAGGGAAGAGTGTCTCGCACTAGGTTTCTTACGATCTTCAAGAGCTTCTGCAGGTCTCAGCTAGTGCCACGGCCCCTATTAGTGGTCGTAACGATAGGATAGCTAAGATGTCGGACAATGCGGAAGATGCGGCCGTGTGCGGGATCAGCCGATCGGATTACGTCAGCGATAGAGATATTGAATTCGAACCCTAGGAACCCGGGGATTCGATTACCATTCTAACTAGTAGCGGAGAACATTTTAGCTGTACAATGAACTAACTGAGCACTGTTCATTAAAACAATCTTCAACACTCCATGCGATGAGAGAACTAGTCGTCTTGACCATGCCATACTAAAGCGGTTGGGAAAGGCTCAGGATCAGGCAGGCGAGTTGTCGCAAACAACAGCGGGCGATTCTGAGGGCGCTGTAACAGCAACAACAAGAAGAGGTTTGAGAAGTAATGAGAGTAGAGACTGGGGTGCTGTACTTAAGGGCAGGGGCTGAAATCCGCTCCTGTGAAAACATATGACTACACAGATGTCCAAAACTAAACATGAAACACAACATCCACCTGCTCATGTATATTCATGTGACGAGATCTTCGCCGCTGTCATTACTAGCAACCCACCACTGTTAAAGTTTGCAAACGTTTAGACCCTACGGAATAGACGTGTAAAAACTTTCTTTGACGCAGAATCACGCTTTCGTTGGTTTCTGCGCTTCGTGCGATACGTGTACGACCCGCTCAGTACGAAAAGGCTATATCTGCCGTCCTACAGGGTTCACTTACAGCATGTCTGCAGCAAATATGGAATGGAGTGTTGGTGTATGTTCATCCCTATTCATTCTGAGGATAGATGGCCGGACAGAATGGGAAGCACGTTTCTCCATATTGAACAATGCTGACTCGACAGGTCGCCTCGGTCTTGGGCAGCGAATGCCAGGACTTCGTCGCAGACCATGCAGAGCGACAGTCATGAATTCGAGCACGCATAGTAGATAAATTAAAGTACGATGCAAAACCAAAGCCCTATTGTGCAAACATACCTTCAAGGAAATTAACACTACGTTTGAGCTTGTCGGTATACTTAAACGTCGTATACTTCGGTTTCAATACTGTCGTGGAGGTCAGCGCATTATTTTTCACTTTGTCTATTGCCGTTTAATCTTCAGGCGAGTCTTGGTGTGCCAATGCAGCATAATAAAACCGTATATAGTGCTCTGTTTCCAAAAGGCCCAGATGGTGCATACACCGCGTACTTATCTTCAGTGTAGTAGCACGAAACCCCCTGAAAGGCACTGAAGAGGATAGAGGGTCCAAGTGAAGCTTTCTCACGTGGGGCGTGCTATGCGCCAGCGTCTGCCAATCAGGTACCTACGGCAATATGCTGAGCTGCAGCGTACTGCTCCGTTTGTAGTACGAGCTGGATGTTTTACTAGGATACGAACTCCGAGTAGTGAATGCAGACATTCACAAGATTCGGCAGTTCACGATAGTTCTTTTTGGAAGTTTGCTTGCACGCGAAAAACCGCCACACCCTACGACTGCCGCGTTTCCGAATGCCGCAGAGGTCGGCATTCCATGTCATTCCATAAACTGCAGTATAGGCAGAAGGGATACTAGAGTACTGTAGCTGGTAGACGTCCGCATCTTTGTCCAAAGACATAGACGTATGACCAGAAATGATGTCTAGTTTTCAAGGCATACGACTGGAACCGCAGGATCTCATGGGGCCAGTATTTCACACAAAGGCCGTTCAGTCCGAAGTTTTGCGAAGCCTAACGTACCACCTACCGCACCTCTCACGTTTCAACCATTCGAGACACGTACTTCACATGTCTTTACTGATTATTTCTTTTTCGTTGACACAGGAAGTTGCTACTATTCAGTGACGGGTGACGAGCTGCATTTTGATCACGTTGGAATGGTACTGTCTGGTTCCAAGGTCACGACCTTAATATGCCGACATACTTGTATGAGGTTGTGTAGTCAGAAAAGTAGAGCTTTTCTTAATTCACAACCTCGTATAATTAGATCTAGAACGTTCCTACACCCAAAATCTGCAGAAAAGAAAGTAATATCGAGCATGAGGAAGTCAAGGTAGTCAGGTCGTCGCCTCTGCTACAAACCTTGGCTATCTTGTAAGGTTTTCTGGGTTTGCTGAAGGCTATCCAACAAATTCCTGAAGCTTTTACAGGAGTTGCACCTCGGCTCGCAGACTCGACCAGAACGAGACCACAACACCCACTGGTTCAGTGGGCAGTCTGGCAAGGCTTTTGAATCTCGGAAGAGGTCGACCACAGCTGCCCTGGTGGTGCTTCCATATGATTGCATGTGGCAGTTCTGTGAGCATATCGATGCATCTTGAAAAGTAGTTGCGAAGATATTGATCCAACTAACTGAGACTAGTCGTGAGCGCGTGATCATTTCCAAGGGTATTATGTCGCATCTCTCCCACATTATCTGTGCAGAACCGCACCGGGCGTTTTTTAGACTGATACATCTCTACCAAGACCCCAGACGCCGCCAAGAACGCACAATAGTTGAGGCAATTATGGCTAGGGAGGGGTTACACAACTGTAGCCCGGTTCCGAAGCCCAGCCAAGCGAAAGCACATTTAGTTCAGACTTTTCTTTACTTTACGACCTTTTTGATATCGTTGAGACCTTCAAACATTCTCGTGTTTCTTCTTCGTGTGTTAATAGCTTCGCGTGTGTCTTCCATCAGAGACACTTCCGCGTTATTTCCCTGCTATGTGGAACTTCCACATGGCCGAATGGACTTCATGTTTTTTGGATTAATCTAACGAACTCAGAATGGGAACCAACCTTAAAGAGAAATAGAGAGAGAATAAACGCTGCTTCTACTGCCATATCGTATATTGCAAGTTACATGTCAAATGTTTCGAGGGAAGCTTTGTATCTTTAGGCTGCCAGTCGCGTGCGTATTGCAAAATTGAAAAGATCCGGACGACGGTGAGCTCTTCGGTTCCTCGAGAGCAGTTCGACAACTGCAAACTTTTCACTGGAATTACAAAATCGTGGACATCACGCACTACATGCAAAGTTGTATGAAATGACAGCAGACTATGAGCAGCAAAGGGCAGCTCTCGACAGACTCTACTTGTCCAAAGATACCGGGGCAATTTTGCGATGCACAGACATTAACTTCATTACAAATACTTCAGAGAAGGAGAATATTTCAGCCCGTATTTCAACTTTAGTCGACTGTCCAGAAAGATGACTACATTTCATATCTTCTTACGTCTATGAAACTGCCGAATACTATCTCTACTCTCTCTTCTACAGAAAACTCGTTCCAGCCTTATGGTATCCTACAGGTCGTCATGTCGGACCACGATGCCCAACTTCATGACAGGATTCTCCGACTAACAGTTTTATGTTAAATAACGCTCAGAGGGCGCTAGAACCGTCAGCTGCACATTGATGAAGCTTGAAAAGTAAAGGCCTATATGTTATATGAGCACTTTTGTGTCCACCGCTCATGGAGCCAAAATGATCGTGTCACATTTCCAGTTTCAGCAAAGTCTCGCTGAAGCCATACAGTCAGGAAGTACCCAGGCAGAAATGGTTTTGATATTGATCTCGAATGCACTAAAGGATCTGCACCGAACTTTTGACAACGATTGGGGGCTCCCTGGAGATTGTCGAAGAGTTGAAAGAAGAAGTTGAAGTATCAGTAAAAATTGCACGTTCTTCGAAGGTAATTGGACGTGCTTCCCAAAGTTCTCATAATTCTCGACTTTTGGAAATCCTGAAGTTTACAGACCTCCTTGAGTTTAGAGGCCTCGTCGAATTCAAAACCATTCATTCCAAGGAGTAGTCGAAGAGCTTTGGATTAACAAAGTCGTTTTGTTGGCTGTGATTTTCTATATTTCCGCCTTCAGATAAGCTCGCTCCGAAGGGACATCGACCGTTCACCTTACCTGGACTGTTTGTAAAGAATTCTGGGCAGCGCGATCTATCGAGTCACTTCCGCATTCACCCAGTCGTGTATTTCTAGCAAACAACCCCATCTAGTATATAGCGCTGAGATCTGGTCGCCACCCTCACTGTGATTGAATCCTATTCCTGCCCTGGAGGAGACGGATACAAAGTGTAAATGTCTTTACTGAGCAGAGAAGAGTGCTTCGACGTGGTGGCATTCGGTGACCAGATAAGGTCTAGGTCATGACTTTTAGTGGCCATCGACAAGAAACCTTAGCGACAAGGATGAGATAAAGACCGAGGATTTTCATGGCTTCACTCTCAAGTCACGGGATTCTCGCATTGTTATTAGAGTTGACAAAGACGTTGCAAGGAGAAGGTCAAAAAAGCACTGCAACTTACAATCACGAAGAGTAGACATATTAGTTACCAGTGTGCAGTTTATTTACGACGGTATTGTGGTAATGTACGCATTGATTCAGAACGTCTGATGTAGGTTTTGTGTCACAAACATTGCATCGCTAGACGATTCTCGAAATTTCTACATGCTTCCGGAATCTTGGAATCGTGCTCAGAGAACTGTCAAAAAATATAAATCTGCCGTTCCTGTCTCAATGTGCCGATGCAGCAACCAAACCTCTGCACATCGGTTCTTTTAAGTAGGTGTTGCTTCTAGTGCAATCTCTGAATACGTGGACTCTGTTAGTCGTTTTTAGAACTTTTTACCGCCATCCAAAATCGTGAACCACGGCTATATGCTATTCAATCGACCAGTCTGTCTGACCCCTTCTAGCTCGAGTATCTGTTCTGCCTGGTCTTGTCTGGAATGTTCTGGACTTACTTGTGCCTGATGCCTGTAGAAACAGGCAGGCTTGACGCAGAATCGAATCATACTGTGTCACATTCCTACTTTTGCTGTCACACGGCTGTTACTATTCCTGGTCACTTCGTACTCTTCGAATCGTTTACCGCACTGATACTTTGCGACCTGAAAGAAAATAGGGAGAAAGCATGTTTCAGTTCGTAGCTCTTCAGTTTAGACTTTCTCTGAAACTCCGTACAGCAGATGAGTCGTAGCAAGTACGCAACATCGGACCGGAAACTGCGAGAACGCACAGAATTACTGAACTCGCCACAGTAGGCTTTCACAAAGATGTGCAGTACATATCTTGCTTGAGGGAGAGCGCCAGAAGACGCATAGTAAACCCCTCAGTCAATTTCCCACATGCCGTCGTCCATGTAGCACAGAGAAGTTTGCTTTACCGAGTCTATCTGAACACTCAGATACTTTCGGTAAGCTCTAAGCCAAGTTTATCTCTACATTTCGGTCTGTACGATACTTTGCCAATTTGCTGAAGATACCAATATCGCCCCTGCTCGCAGGAAATTCTGTAAACAGAAATCCGCGTTTGTAGATGCGCCCTGTGCTTCTCGCAGTAGCTAAAGGCTGAAAAAGGTGCTCGTTTCGTTTCGGTTCCGCTGGACTCGGTATCGTATATTCTGCGTAACCAAAGGACAGGGTACGGGGACCTCCAGATCTCCAGATTACCTCTTCCCCATAGCCGGAGCGGAGCGTCGATGAGATTTATGGTGGATTAATTTTGTGAGTTAGATCTGCGCAAGGTGACGCGTGTCACCTCTCCTATTCAAACGCCTCCAGGAAAAATCACAATATTCTCACATATGTACCGCCTCGTAGTAGATATTGTAGAACCTATACACAGCACCCCAGTCGCCTATTGCCGGGACCTCTGATGACTGTTGATGTCGAAATGCAGGTTATGAGATGTCATATCTTTTCGACAGGACGTATGCCCTGGTAAGTTGTCCATGGACAAACGGCCTTCGTTAGGCTGATGTCTACGCATCACATGCGAACCGTCGCGCGTCTTCTTCTGAAGCTGTCGTGGGACGGAGAGAATGATTCCAGATATCAGTAGAGATAGATGCAAACGTTTGTTGCGAACTAACAGCGTCGTTCTCAGAATATGACTGACTTGGTCGCAGTATTGAGCATGCTCCGTGTCCGGATGATGTAAAACAATTTCAGTAGGTTCCTTGGTGCACTATCGTATTCTTGATTCTATTATATTGCATGTGCTGTTCGCGTGGGGCAGTGTTCAAATACTCTCCACATTTGGATTCTAGTTCAGTGCTGTGAACTATACTTCTCCCGGATATTCCTAGAACAATTTTGGTCTCACCTCTCCCTCAAAATAGCAGTCATACTGAGATACTCGGATTCATCCTCTCCAGTTTGAATATACCACATTATCTCTTGTCTGTCCTTTGAATACATGACAGTTGAGGATGAGAGGTGTATTAAGTGTCTAATGTTAGCATCTTCGTAATCATTAGGCCCATGTACCACCCACACGGACACTGCTGAAAACTACCACCCAGCTTTCGAGCAGCCCGGCGCCTCTCCGTACAATTGAAAGGAGTTCTCACTTGAATCTTACAGGTGCGTGTTTAAGCATGGGTGCGTCTCCAGTAGCCAGTACGGTCCTACCAGCGGCGGCAAACCAATCACCACTAAAGGTGATACCCATCGTGGCGAAAACAATCAGCCAAGCTGATGGTGCCGCTTGGTCTTCCATAAACAACTGGCACAATCATCCACAGCGAAGTAACCGACTTGATATGTCAGCACCTTTACAAAGTGTTGAACCACTAGACAGAACGGTCTTTGTGCAGCCCGTAGTTCCCCGATGTCCGATTTCTTCAATCTCTGCAAGACTGTAGAGTCAGCCATGTGTACCATAACAGTTGCTAGGATGTACCCAAGCAGTAGCCCCTACAATTAAAGAATTCTGTTTTGCATTTGTATTATTCGTCTATTAAAGATTTATGTGTTTGTGGCGGTATGAAGGAGCACCGACCCGAGTAGTAACATTATAGACCGAGGGCCTATGTACTGGGCAAAGATCCTATCGGAAATAATAGCTGATGCTTATGGAACTGATAAAGACCAATGAGGTACACATCAGCCGTGAACAAGGATGCATGACCGATAGCCAACATCGTGAGAAAAAGCTCAATTTGACGTATTAGTACTATCTAGTTCTTACACGTGACCGCCATGTCGTCTGATGCCCGCATGTCAGCTAATGAGCTATTCGACGGCCAACAGTATTTCCAATTGTCTCAATCTATGGTTGTGAGAAGGCTGACTTGGCCAGCCTCCATCTCAGCCGCTACGGAGGAGAACTGCGAATAAGCGATGCACTCAATACCGCTAGTAGTCGTATGCACGACGAGTTATTATTACGTGGAACGTAGATTAGCAACCGGGATTGCATATATTTGATTTTGTCAGATATATTTGCTAGCTGGTCTCTTTCTTTTGCTTACGTCCAGATCTCAAGAAGAAAGGGGTTCTCTCCCGTATCATCACCGGCTATTGATTATACGATTCGAGACACGTTAATGTTCTACGCTAGTTGTCAGGTATCAAATACGTACATATGTGATCTGAAAAGCTGCCAGGATCATCGCCTTTCTTCAAATGCCTTTGGAATCTTATTATCTGATAAGGGCGCTGATGCGCTTTGAAACCTCTGCGCCCGCCTGAGCATTTCATTCTCGGATACTCACGTCCGAGTAAAGTTCTGTAACTCCGTGATCTTCGACATAGGGCGTAATCTTTTGTGGCGCGCACCGAATGCTCGACACACTGAACCGATTTTGTTGAGACGCGTGAGGGCGCGTTGGCAGCGGGGCGCTTCAACGACGGCGTAGGTTTGGGTTGAAAAGCAGCGGAGTGTCGTTTTGCGGGAGCGTGTTACTTGCGCTCAAAAACGAGAGAGGAACTTCAACGTTCGCTGCCTCCCGGAACCGGCGCCGCCCAGCAGGTCGCGATGCAGCGTATTTTATACAGGAGAATCATTAAATCTAGCTGACAGTTGATCGGATCATATGCTTATATTCGTAATTAATTGTGCGCCATGACATTACAGTACGGTTGTGTGGTCGAGAGGGGCGGAGCCAGCGGTTTGAGAATAACGGTAAAGCGGCGCCAGAGTTCAAAAGCGGCCGAGGGTGGCGGAGCCATGGATCAGAAAATGTGGTTGTGTGGCGCCAGAGGTCAATACTGCCTCCATGAGTACTCTTGTTTCCAGGAGGGGAGATTGCTCAGGTAGGATGGCCTAGCTGGTGCTTGACCTGAGCGACGAGTTTTCTTTTCTTGCACGTCCTAATGTAGTCTCAAACCACGGCCGACACGTCAGTGTAGAGCTCACGAGTCTGCTGCCAAGTCCAATCGCACTTGTCCGGAAGGCCTTCCGACTTGATTTCAGAGAAAAGACCATCTACGGCCTCACCAATGTCGCAGAATTCTTGGATGATTTCGTAGCGCGATTCGGTGCCATTGGCGACATGCACCATGCCCTTGGGAACCTCGGTGCCTCGTAGAGAGTCATTGCACTTGATAAGTCTGGCAAAATGAACCCGTTCGGTGCTAGTGATGGTGTGCGTCGAGACGCTATAGACGAGCTGGCCGTGAACAGCGGTGATGCGGCAGGGCCAGTGCCATTTGAAACGAAGCTTCTGGTCGCGACCTGTAGCGCGACGGACGAGCAAGACATCCCCTACAGCAAACGAGGGCGCAATGATATTTCTGGCCAGGTTGTGCTCGTTGACAGCGTGCTCGCGACGTTTCGATACAAGATGGCTGAATACTTTGTGCATGTTGTCCGTAGTAGTCAGTAGCTCGGTAATGTTCAGGACCTACGCGTCTCGAGCTTGCTCTAGGGTCTTGGCCTTCGTATTTTCGACGTTTGCTGGGAGAACGCGCAAGATTTGGCGCTTGGAGGGTATCCTGGTCATAACCTCAAGAGGACTCCTAGGTGTGCCATTAAACCAACGGCCGAGTAGTTCGAGGCTAGCCTCTTTAAGTGCGGTAGTGATGGCTGGTAGGACAGACGGGCAATCCTGAGGGGCCAGTTTGAGCACAGCTGACATCGCCTGATTCGCTGAGAGAGCTGCGCGCATGACGGCTTCGACTGTTCTGTTAACCCAGGGAGAGTATCCGACGGTCAGGTTGTGGCGGATACGATACGTTGAGGAGAAGCGCTCAAGTACTGCGGTATGGAAGTGGGACCCTTGATCGGACACCAACGCATTAGGCGCAGTGACGGTACGGGTCCAGCGCCCGATAACGAAAGCGACGTGTTCGGAGTCGGCAGAAGGGCTTGTTTCGAGCCAAACATAGGCACTAAGTTCGTCTTTGACGACAAGTGCGTACTTATCGCCCTTGTGGATTGGGCAGAGGAAGAGATAGTCAAAGTGAACGACTTCATTTGGTCTTTTTGCGTGGGGCGTTGTCGGCAGTGGTCGCGGGACCTTTTCGCCGCTTTGAGATATCAAGCACGGAAGGCATGATGAGACGAAAGAGCGAACGTCGTCGCGTTGGCTTGCCCAGGCAAACTCCTTGCGCAAGACCTGCCAAGTCGTGTCCGCACAGCGCTGCCCCGCGCTGCCTGCGTGGGCGATCGTGAGCAGCCGGAGCTTCAAGCCAATGGCGTTCCCAGGGATTCATGCTGCTCCCTTGATTGTCAATACCCTGTCGCTGTTCTTATCGACGACCTGGGGCATACTGTCCTGATAGTTCTGTTGGGCTGTTGGGCTGCTGTGATGCCGGCTGAGGAGGGCCGGTTGAATTCTTCAGCGTCTATATCAGGAGCAACACCGCTGAATGGAACAGCTGGAGAGATATGGCGGATAGTCGGTGCCTTGCGGTACCTGCGCATCTAACGTGTCATAATGTCGAGCCAAATGTTGGATGCTCTAGGGATATACTCGATGCCATAGTTCAGGGAGCTAAGAAAGAGAGCCCAACGTATCATCATTTGCACCTTGTGACGTCCGAGGGAGGGCTCCATCGTGACAGGGTTGAGCACAAACAGCAGGTTGCGGTGGTCCCAAAGAACTCGCGTGGTGAGACCGCATGTCAGCAAGTATTCAAGCTTGCGGAAAGGTGGTACAACTGCAAACGCTTCACGTTTATAGTTGAATCAGTGCTCCTCGAGATCAGTGAATGAGGAGCTGGGGAATGCGAGTGGGTTGTGCTTCTGATCGGTAAGCGGCTTGTCGAATTCAGAAGGGTTGCACTGTGTTGCGGCAACAGCCTAATGCTAATCAGATGAATCTGCGTGAATACACAACGCCTGGTTTCGATCTCGGCGAGCGAGATGCGTTGCTTCGTGATGCTGAGGTTGGAGATAGTTGAAGACTTCAGCGTGTCTGTGCGTCCAGCCTAACTCAGAAAGCGGTATTTTGCCGATCGATTTGTGTTTACGGATACCCCCTGCCCTTGCGTATGCAGCTTCGAGTAACTGGCGAAGGGGGTCAACGCGTTAGGCGAAACGTGGGATGCTGGAAGATACCCAGTGAGTGCCGTATACGTACTCGCACAACTCGCCAGCGGATCGGGGGGGTTCGCAGTTCATCAGACCAGCAATGTTTGTCGGGTGAACCCGAACGCCATGTTCGACGATGACATGACCACACCAAAATATCTCACGCAGAATGAAGTCAGACTTGGGTTTTGAAACGACTTGGCGGCGTTGTCGGCAGATCTCAAAGAAGAGACGTAGGATGCTTAGTAGATGTGACTTGTTGGTCGCCAACAGCATGAGGTCGCCTATCCACGCCTTACGATTGCCGTGAAGCTCTGAGAAGCATTGCCCGACCTCCTCTTGAAAGTTTGCAGCGGAATTACAGCCGCCTTGTGTGGTGCGAGTCGGCATCACAACACCATTGGGGGTATTGATATTGAAGAGCGGCTGGCTGCCTGAGTGGAAAGGTGCTTGCCAATAGACGCTACGAAAATCAATTCTTGCGAAGGCCTTCGTCCTGCGCGTGTCGGCGAGCTCCGCTTGAATGCTGGGCATCGACCAGAATTTCGTTCTGGTGGCGGAGTTGAAAGCGCGGTAGTCGATGATGAGCCTTTACATGGCACGATGACGCTTTGGTACGATGAGCGGTGCGGAAATGCACTCAGGAGCGGCAGTCTTCTTGAAGACATCCAGCTTGAGCAGCTCACGAACATAACGGGTCATAAACCCGCGCTTCTGCTGGGGGTAGCGACGCTGCTTTGCTCGGACTGCGGAGGCGTTAGGTTTCACCCGGATGAGAAGTGGCTGGATGTCGGCTGGCATCCTTGCGTCGAGCTTCAGCTTGGTAACGTCTGTGACTTCTCGCAACAGTTTTTCGAGTTCTTGGCGTCCCCCATCGGAGATTTCTCTGTCGCCCGCCGCCTGCAACTTGGTCTCAAGGATTTATATCTTTTCCGCAGGGTCTTCAGATCCGAGGTCAACCCATCCGTCGCCGTCATGGAGGTCGGCGCAATAAATGCCGCCATCGGCGTGAAACACTCTGTCCAGGATACTGCTGATTCGGTCCGAGCGTGAGTCTGCTCGATTCCCCACTAGCGTGGAAACATCGATAGTGCCGCCAAGGCGGTCGGCTGCGGCAGCTAAGACTTTGTGGCGGCCAAGTCCGCGTGCCTTGAGCAGCGGCCGACCGAGCAGTGGCTCGCCGATTTCTTCAGTCGTCAACAGCCAGCGCAGGCCCCGGAGAACATGAGCACGGCCATGGCAAATATGCAGCTGCGTGTCGACGGTGATAGCATGGGCGCATTCAAAGTTGGATTTGGAGCCGTCGGCATTGCTTGCGGCCATGTTGAACCTGTGGGGACTTACAAGAGTATCAATCTTGATGCCAACTTCGGCATCCTCTAGTTTTGCAATTGTATCGCTTTCCATGGTCGCAGCAGCGGTGGAAGTTGTCTGCGGCAACAGTGGCGGTGTACTTGTTGCCGAATGTGGTCGAAAAGACGACACTTACCTGCGTACGCGTGCACGGGAGCCTTGTGGTTCGCTAGATACCACCATTCTTCAACGAACGCAACTCCTCGAAAAGCTTGTTCTTCTCTTCTTTAGAGGATTCTTTCCAATCTTTGAGAAGATAACGGTAGCTCTTCTCTTTGTGTGGAGGATATGGGCACACTAGTTTCTTCCCCTGCATACGTGAGGTGTTCCTCCTATCTTTACCCTCAACCTTATATTTGCTGCGTTCCTTCAGATCGGGCGCGTTTGCATCAATATGCTTCGCTGAGCCGTAGGCATGGCAGTTGATGGCCTGTCGGATCAGCACCTTGATGAAGGGCTTCACGGATTTCTCCAGCGACTCGTCATGATCGAGGCGTTTGCGCATCTCCTTCTCCAAGATAGGCAGCTCGAGCCGCGCGCATAGCAATCGAACTTACTTCTACGGGTTATCTTCAGGGAAGGATCCGCAACCAGCTCTCTTAAGATGCGCAGGGAAGTCTGGACAGTACGTGGTAACGCGGGCGTCGGCGTCGAGGATCTTGGTCGGAATAGCAAAACTGGAAAGCGCGAATTCGATGACAGCAGGTTCTATTGCCGCGATATCGGAGCGGGACACGGGAGACTCGATGTACTCTTCTGCCTGGTCGTTGGTCAGTTCCTGGACAGAATACGCATTGAGAGCGAACTCGTCCAGCATTCCCGTGTAAACCAGAGGCTTGGGAAGTGCGCGGTCAATATTAGCCCCATACGGAAGGGACTTGAGCGTTGGAACATTACCTTGCTTGGCTTCGATTTCGAGTTCGTAGCGCTCACATTCATTCAGAAATAGTGCGACCTGGATGTCGTCGACTGCACGAAAAATCTGCGCGGAGATTGGGGTGAAGAGAGACACAGAGGTCGAGTTCGCAGTCTCCGAAATATTGTAGCCAGACATGCCGATGGCAAAAGCGCGGCTGCGTCATGGTATCTTCAACGGAGATCGGCGTGATGAGTCGGAGCGAGCGGTGTGACGCGTGTTCATCCGCGGCATGAAACCTTAGAAATTTCTGTGGCGGGCACTGGATGCTCGACGCATTGAACCGGTTTTGTTGAGACGCGTGAGGGCGCGTAGGCCGCGGGGCGCTTCAATGATGGCGTAGGTTCGGGTTGAAAAGCCGCGGAGTGCCGGTTTTCTGGAGCGTGTTACTTGCGCTCAAAAACGAGAGAGGAACTTCAATGTTCGCTGCCTCTCGGCACCTACGCCGCGCACCAGGTGGCGATGCAGCGTATTTTATGCAGGAGAATCATCAAATCTAGCTGCCAGTAGATCGGGTCATATGCGTACATTCTTAATTAATTATGGGACATGAAATTACAACAGGGTGGTGTGGTCGAGGGCTGTGGAGCCGGCGGTTTGAGAATAGCGGTAAAGTGGCGCCAGAGTTCAAAAGCGGCCGAGGGTGGCGGAGCCATCGATCAGAAAATGTGGTTGCTTCGCGCCAGAAGTCAGCACCTTGCATCGCAGTATGAAGTACCATCTCTAGAATCCAAAAAGATATTTGAAGCATCGGGTAGGGGAACATACCACACTGTCTGAGCAAAGTACTCTTCTGAGAAGCGACCAGAACTGGCACAGGTTTAAGTGTAATGCAGGTAATTTGTCAACTTTCTCCTGACGAAGGCAATCAGATACTCATGCCCTCGTGTGTTATTCTTGCCAGTTATACAACGAATCCGTCCTGGAGTCACCGATATTAAGAGTGTTTTGAACCAATTTCTACCGAAAACGAAGCAATGGTTTCTTGCCGGCATTGACCATCACTCTTTCGACTAGACTTTTCAAACGTTCCGTTGGGGAGTTGGGTGAGGCCCGAGCTAATTAATGCCGAATATATAGTGAATTTGCTTATCACTTCGATAGAAATAAGCGAATCGCCAAGTTATTGTGGAGACCCTCTCTCCACTCACATCTAAAGTCCCGACTGGCTACGTCACTTGCGGTATAGACCTTTTCTAACAACCGCGACTTAGACACTGTGAATGGCTTCGTTGGCCGACTGAGAACTAAAGTGTTGCACGTGAGATAAGCCTTTGTATAGAATTCGACTGTACTTCTGGTAGGGCAAGTTCAAGTTGTAATGAAATGGAACTCGTGTTATATCTTCAAAGCTGAAGTAAATTACATATCCATAGATCGGTCTGTATGTAAGGTCGCATAGTAAACCGCGTCGCTGCAGGAAACTTTGAGCTTCCCGGAATCCACAAAGGCGCCTTTAACAAGACAGACGCAACAAACTTACTACTCACGGTACACACCGAATCTCGGTATATCTCCTTGACTTCTCACTTTGTATAAGATGCCTGCTACTACATTCAATTATGCTGTTCGCGTCTAGCGTTCTTCACTCAGAGTGTCAACTTTGGAACCAAGCCTTCTAGTTTTTTGGGGCCGGTCCACACTTGTAAAATGTCCTCCCGTAGTCATTCTTGTAACAGGTGGAGACAACGCACCCAGTCAATTTCTTGCACGTCTTATTAGCTTTCCGCTTGTATGTGCACTTGTTAGGGCATACCACCTTGTTCTCAGCACATTTGGCTAGATATGGGCCATGCTTGCCCTTCCGCCTGCATCTGACCACCTTGCAACCTGGCTTGTACCGGCAGTCCCTTCTAGCCTTGTATACAAGAATGCATTTATTCGAACACAGAACTTCCGGCGTTGCCGACGCCGAGGATGAGGGCGACACAGACGGAGAGGTGGACGGCGTAGCAGACGCGGAAGGCGACGACGATGGCGACACAGACGGAGAGGTGGACGGCGTGGCAGACGCGGAAGGCGACGAAGATGGCGACACAGATGGAGAGGCGGACGGCGTGGCAGACGTGGAAGGCGACGATGAAGGCGAAACTGATGGAGAGGTGGACGGCGTCACTGATGTGCAAGGCGATGACGATGGCGACACAGACGGTGACGATGTCGGTGTTACAGATGGCTTGGGGACGCACTTAGCGCGCGGGCGATAGTTGTACGATTTGCAGGTCTGCACCTCGCAACTGGGCCGGTAAGAACAGTCGTAGATGGCCTTCCTGCGGGGCTTGCACTTGGACGGGCAGTCATACAAGATGTGCTTGGTGGCAGAGGTATCAGAAGACTCTGTGGCAGAGACGGCAGCAAAAATGACCGAACAAACGACGACGACAAAAAGGAAGGTAAAAGCAGTCATTTCGAGATGCAGTGCGTGAGTGACTCAGATGGGATGAGGTTGAGTTTGGTGTGTGTGTGGAGAAGATGGGAAAAAATCCGACAGGGGACGTGCGAGAGGACTTTTATACCGAACTGGGCAACAGAAAAGTCCATGCATCTGGGCTATCATGAAGAATACGCGTCGAGCGATCTCAATATTTTTCGATTGGACATTCTACACAACCATCATGTGACATAGGGAAAGGTGGTGGACCGCGCATGCTCGTAAGGTAAGACCACGGCGCCCTAACCGTGAACCCGCTTCCTTAGGTCCGAGGAAGTAACCTCGCGCGTTCAACCTTCTTCCCGGTCACTTTTACCGTTCTCCACTATCCCATTAGTTGTCAATTAGACCCCAAAGTGCTCAGCTTGTCTCTATCCCGTCAAGGAGCTGGAATCCGGCACCCTACCGCTGGCACACCCGTCTTACATTATGTAAAACTATCGACACCTTCCGGCCTCTGCGGGATAGGGAATATCTGCAGTCGTATCAGAACAGCAGATCTCAGTTATGCGTGATGTGTAGTTGCCCGTTTGGACGTTGCAAGGATTGTAACACCCCCCATGAAATGGTTCAGACCCATGTCTTACTTTTGAGTCGGGATGGAGCGAGTGAATATGATGGTGGAGTACAGCTCGTGCATGCCGAGCAAATGGGTACCCATGGGATCAAGTGAGAAGATGCTCGCTAGTCTTTCACACGACCAAGATCGTTCGTGCACTATAACAGATCCTGAGTATACACCAATCAGACACGACGATTGTTGCAAACATATACTCAAGTCGCCATGCCTCTACTTCCCTACAAGCATACCGGGGGATAATCGGTTATCGCATGGACCAGTTGTACTTCATGCTTTGCCAGAACGACAAATCCATTTCCTGAGCCTCTCCCAACTACGTACCGCACATCCAAGCCACGCACTTCCTCTCATATTTTCCCAATTCAACTCCCACGACATCTCCATCTTGTATCTGCCATCCTCATACAATACACAGGCAGTGTCCCCATTCCCATCCACCAGCCTGTCCCCAAATCGACTTCTCACTTGCGCATGAGCCTCGTTCCACACCTCACTCCATTCGATAATGAAGGGCAGTATGGCCAACGGAATGTACACGAATGTCCCGGCTACCATGGTGAAGCCCACCGCACCCTAGCCTCAACACCTGTCCTCAGTCTACTGTAGGATTCTGCTAAACTTTGACGGATGGTTGAGATTTATTTTGTGTGTGTAAGTCGATGAGGCTACGAATACACAGAAAGTAAACGTTTTAATATCCGGCTGTCTATTTTGCCACAGCCCTCACGTCTTTGCGCTGCATAAGCCTTCGTCGCCTTTCCTGTTTCCCAGTTTGAGCCTTCGTTACGACACCTTGGTCTCAGGCTTGATGACCCCCTTCCTTCTCATTTTCGAGGAACATACTCCAACATCACACCATCACACGCTTTCCACCATTTCCACCATATGGCCCCCAAATTCCAGTTCTGCATATCCTTCCTGAATCTTTCTCCCCGATCCTGTCCTAAGTGCGAGAGTGTCGACGGCTACATGGCATGGTGCGTGGGTGCAGGGCGAGAGTGGTAAGGGTGGCACAAGTGGCGTTGCGACATGTACGCTGTTTTTTCTACAATGAGTTAAGGGATTCGGGGTACACAAGCTGTCCGGCAACATCGGACCACGATGTGCTTGTGCCGAAACGATGGGGGTGTCCGCGTGTACGGAGGAGCAGGGCGTGGGGAGGGGTATGAGGGTTAAAAGGTTGAGGTGAGGGAGGTAAGTGGGGTTGAAAGTTTTGCATGTGTGGCGCCATAGCTTATGAAGCAGGGTACAGCGGGGCAGCGTTGTGTCTGGGTAGTACTTTTTTTTTTTGGAAGACGGTAGAGAAGTTGGAACACGGTAAGAGTGTATGGGTTGGGTCTATGAGGCTGGCCAGTCGTGCTGTGGGGACACGACATCTAAGATTTTTATTAATTCACTGAACGATATTTTATTCAAGACATGGCCGCAGAACAGGGGCCTTAGCTCGAGAGATACAGAGAAACGATACGTCTGTAAGGTACTTTTCATCTCCTGTCACGTGGATTGCTACTGACGTAAAACAGGCCGCACAACCCTGTTGGCAGGTTGCGGTCGCAGTAACATTTGGATGCAATCGTCTGTGGACGATAGTGTCAACGAGAGTAGTACAGCGAGCTTGGTCACGCCTTTAACGATGTATCAATCCGTGCTCCCTCTCTTCTGGATTCAGTAGTATTTCGCCTCGTGTGCAGCACCTTTTTTTGGTTTTACGAAAGTTTCCCGGTCGTTGTCGTTGCGATTCTGGTCGTATACCGAGTTGCTCTTTTCTGTATTATATCGGTAACTATATGAAAGCCTTGAGCTCAGTATTTGCAAGAAAGACAATAGAAGGAGAAAGTCACTCGTACAAGTGGCAAGGGTATGAAGGCATGAATAGATTGCAATCAAGTTGTGTGGCAAGCACCAATGATGCATTGCCAGGGGTATCTGCATTTTCTGCCTGTGGACTTCAGTTTAAACTGGAGATTGCATCTTTGCGTTAGGTGCAGGTTCAAGTCGAAGACAGGGCGAGAAGTACTTCATGCAATCTCAGGTAAAATCCGGACATTTGAAAATAAATTAGCTCGTTGGTTGTTCTTACTCCTTGCAAATGAAAAGGTCTATCTGTTATTGGTGCCAGCGCGATAAAAAATAGCAACAGAGGTGGTGTGCAACAACCGAGATCACCTTGTGCCCAACATGACCAACCCGAACTACATCAGTATTGCCGCAAAAGTTGTACGACGCTGTATTCCATTCATCGACTCAGACTTGAATGCATGCCTTTCTTCGCAAACAAAATTGTTCAGCACTTTTCATGTCGAGGAAAGAGCTTCAGTTGCTCTGCAGAATCAGGAAAGAAACAGACATCCAATGCAGCAAATTGATACTGCGGCGAAGGGCTCGATTTGCTGTACGGATCCTTGCAATGTTCGTCCAACCTAATCATATCGGCTCTATGACGCCGTCTATCGTCTCTGATACCATGAGCAGTGGGTGAGGTCGGTATTTTTGCTCCGGTTATGACAAATCCAGGAAGTTTTGTTGGAGCTCAGTTCTATTCAAGCTCATCCTCGGTACCTATGGTTCCAATCATGGTGGAAAATCCCACTGGAAACTGAAGCGTATCTGACACGTCCGATCAGATTGTGCAGCAGTACATTCCATGTCTCGGGTAAGAATTCTGAAGAGAAACAAAAGTCAGCTGCAAGGCTTGAGGGAAATATGAGAGGGGATAATGAAGCACAGATAATAAGTCAAAACTAATCAACGTGGAGCCGAGGAGGTATCTATTGTCAACTGTAATATGAAGTTGGATTTTCACTCTGCTCTTCACACGGTTGTCCCAGAAATACCGATGAGATTCAACATGAACCCTTTTGTTTTGATGGCGCAGAATCAATAGAAGAAGGGATTCGATGGTTTACAGTACTGTAGGAAGCATTAGTCATATCATCGCTCTCGGTTTCTTCAGAAGCTTCGATGCTCATTGAAAGCATACCACAATCGGTTATTTGCCAAGTCAGCATTCAATATCACGACCGATTTCAACGTCCTGCAAGTGCTTTGCACGCCTAAATACACCATCTGGGAAATTCTCCAGTATAAGACCTATAGCCATGTCAATTGTGAATCTGTTAAGTAACGTTATACTTTCTCGAAGACTTATACCAATGTAAGTAATTTAACAGAGGGTTCCATCGACATGAGCAGCCCCCTTCACTTTATGCGAGGCCTATGAAATATTGTAGACCACAACTCAAACTCTGAAGCCCCCAGTTCCTTGTAGGTTACTCTAAATACTGAGATGGGTTGTAGCTTCCCAATGCTCCCCGGCAACATACTAATGGCTAAGGTTTACATGCACCACATTCTTCGTTCTCCTCCAGGCGGGATCACCAGGCTTCACTCATTCTTCGGGTGAATGTCGTAGGAATCAAGTCAAAAATCACTGTCGTACAACAAATATGTTTTAATCACAGTCTCAGGACTGTAGCAACGATAGCCCGGAGGAAAGCTATAGCCGGCGACCGTCCATACATTCCCTGCCGTATTTACACAAACAGATTACACGAAGAAAGCTTGGTGTCGGAAAAAGCAGAGGATACCGCATGCTCCTTCCGATCAAGACCTAATTTCAAGGAGATTGCAGACACTAACTGGGTTTTACGATAGCATCGTGCTGCCGAGTCGGCAGCAATTCTAGAACCCTTGGCAAGCGCAGATGGTGCTGTCAGATCTGGTTCTCTGATTCTCCGCTGGTGAGCTGAATGCGCTTACGAAGAGAAATAACATATAAATATGGACTACTTTGTCGAAGCTTCCAGAAGGCCCCCGACTGGTCAGAAACCCCCGATTCTGTTACAGCCAGTATCGCTGCAAATCGATGACGAGGAAGTCATAGCGTTGTTCCTCGTATCGACGCAGGGGGTATGTATGGAGTAGTCATGAGCCAAGTGACATATGAGAATGTGGAAATTGAATATGAAGTCCGATCGACGGCCCAGAGAGCTATGGTCACGTTATAAGCTAGTGTCTATTGGACTTTTGGCCAAGTATAAGGCCAAATTTCGCGGAGATGAAAAGAGCCAAGGGAATGTCCAATTATTTGTTCTTCCCCCTTGCTTAATGGTCTTTGAGTACTCTGTTCGGGCAGAGCAGAGCTGTAGGAAAAATCTGGGAACAATTTTGAGCAGTCAGAGTTTAAGTTGATTGTTTTGTAAATCCACGTAAAATAAAACTCGATGGTATTATTCGCGTCAAATGGCAGTTATTGGGGTACTCAATTAAACGCCACGCATAGCATAGCCAGATCATTTGTTCGCAGGCCGACAGCGGGCGCGACCCTAGACTCAGAGATATAGGCGAGTGAAAATAAAACAAGAACTAAGAATTCGTAGTTTACGGAATACCACTTACCGTTTAGACGAGCTAGTCAGAGAACTAGAGTATCCAGCGACGGTAAGTACGTAAGTGCTTCTTAGTCTTTACTGCAATACGGGCAAGTAGAGAGCTTACGATTGTGCTCCACGCTGGAAATAGACGAAAACAATTAGAAGCTGCATGGCGGATACTCAAGACGTACTGGTGGATGTTACTATCTTCTTGAAAATTATGGCCCTCCTGGAGCTTTTAGCCAAATACTTGTCGCGAGAGCTATATTTTCATTCATAATGAGACATTTCGGCTGTTAAGTAGCCGATAGCTTGCACCTAGCGATGAGAATATCTCATCAATTCAGAATAAGCTACGATTTTTATTGACGTCGTAGAAGGGGATGAGGCAAACTACACGTACAACCGCTCGCATATACATTATACGTGTCACACAACTGACATAATCTCTTGGTGGATACTTGGCCTCATCTGAGACCAAGCCTGACCTCCTGGTAGGTACAGGCCACTCCTAAATATGCGACACACCCATACTTGAGCGTCTGACCATGATATCGTTTTAAGTTGACGAGGTAGTGACCAAAGAGGAAAGATTATTTTGTTGGGTTGCACCAGTACAATAGTACAATAGTAGATTAACTATGGAAATATAGAACGACGGCCTGAAATATGTTCCTGTGGTTGGTCCAGCAACTCATTCATATTTCATTCCTTATTTCCGCGGGAACGGGGAGAGAGACTTGTTCCTTATCGTTAGTCGACCAACACTTGCTTCCCTGCGGTGCTATGTTCGTCTTATTCGCGATAATAGCTCTGCAAGCTCTGGAAGAATCACGCACACTCTAGCTTCTCTGCGACCTCCTCATCTCGAGCGAATGCCCCCGCTATGAGGATTTTTATGTGTGAGTAGTGTGTACACGGTTTCCTGAAGAACTTGCCCCCAGCGGCATATTTCTGGACGTATGCTGATGAGCATTGCACCCTACCGTGACCGAGATGTACCGTTTTTAATGAGCGTTATTGCAGTATCACCATGTTTCGATTCCCACTTCTCGCTGTAGTATGAGTGAGCGAGCATACGATCATCTTTTGTCCATACAGCTAGTAGGTGGGTGTCGAATGGCCGGCCCGACTTTCACCAGGAATCTTCCTCTGTGAGCACAACCAAGCTAAGGCCTGGAGCATAGTGGAAAAGGCACGAGCAGCTTTGTCTTCATGTGCTGAATAAGAACCAGTCGGTATCCTCGATCGTCAAAACCTTTGTTGCTTAATGTTTTCCGACTCCTCCCGCCGGCTCATGGCTCTACAGCCCTTTTCGCACATATTTAGTATGCGCTGAAAGTCCCAGCGTACTACCTATCCAAACACGGGTAGCAATATCGCTTCCGAATACATAGACAGGACAAGCTCGGTCCTGCTTCTCGGGCACGTCTGCCTACCGCAGAGCCTCTTGGCAAGTACAAGGACGAAATCCATTCTGATGGATCTCTGGCGCCTTTGATTCCTGTATTCCCATTTACATTAACCCAGATTCCGCGACGATCACAGGCAGCAGCAAACTACTCACACAATCTATCGCTACTTCTCTCACCAAATTGGAGAGGACTGGTGGCGTGCGCACAATTAGCGCCATCACCCTATGCTAAGGGACCCTGAATTCTCTCTTGCATGCCCCGGAGACTGCATTCGCTCACCGAAAGAGGGCCTCTCCCTCACACTTGCTCTCGCCAAAGACGAGCTTAACCACAGGCGATTCACCGTAACTCTTCTGGTGTACCAAAACGGTATACCTTCTGAAGTAGCTATTTCCAAGCCCTTTTGCAGATGCTGCAAAAGCAAACACCGTAAGGTAACACAGTTTTTTGCTAGTACTGCACTTGCGGTGATCTCCTACAAAGTAAAACGCGTCTATTTGCACATCACCAGCAACCTGATGGCCACTGGAATTTTGGCCAATACATCACGGAAGACATCGTGGGTAGCAAGCTCGAAGGTAAGATCCGGGACACTAGTACACCAGAGAACAACTTGTTCGTAGGATAAGCATTGACATGTCAAAATGAACTGGCCACTAAATGTAAGAACACGGCTCTCGTTTCTAGCCCGCGTAAGAAGTGGCAGATCGCAAGAGTGCAGGGCGCCGGCCTCATTCGGGCGCGTGCAAAAAACCAGCCGTTCTACCATACTGCACGGCTCAAGCATAGTTTTCATGCCCTTCTTACTGCGTATAAATTGTACATTGTGCTTCATGCATAGTCTCATCACTGTTGGGCTATGCTCGGATGAGTTTATAAATTTCTCACGGCCTGGATTACGACGAATTGTATCCATTGGCAGCAAATTGCTGACACCAACAGTCGGGGCTGCTTCGTTTCATACGAAGCAGTTCTGTTTGACTTCTGTGTAGCCACCTCTCTTTAGAAGGATGACTTGAGCCCAGAAGCAGCCACTTCACACCACCTTTACTATAGCGACGCTATAACCGACCTTCGTAGCGTGACTGTCGTAGGCGCGCTCTGCAAAATACATCTCACGCGTATCACACGGTGCGTAGATACAAACCAAAGCGCAGCGAAGAAAGGTTGTAGACGCGCATTTCTTGGAAGTCAAAAATGAGTACGTTCTAGGTTCCGTGAAGTGTCACTATTGATAGAGATAGGGAATTGCGCATGTGCAGACAAATTAGCAGATGGGTGCGCAGACGATGTTCTGAGGAACAACATCTACCTACTCATATATTTTCACATGTGCAGATCGCTACCTCTCTCGTTGTTGAGACTGAGCCCATCTCAGAAATTTTTAGAAATTCTCACGGGTGTCACACGAGGAAAGGAAATATATTGAAGCCCGATTCGGCGTCGAGGAGAGGTTATAGATACGATTTTCTTGACACTCGGAATGAAGTATTCTTCGAAATAGGTTTGGTATTACTAACGCCAGCAATAAAGATTTGTATATGCCAAAATACGTGCACAGATTGATGTTGTGTTTTGGATTGATCTTTGGACATTCATCTGCACATAAAGTCTCCCACATGAAGATCACGGCCTCTTTCATCAATGACACCCGGCCCATCTTTAACATTTCATGCTTTTCGACCAAACAAACAACACGTCTATAACCTTTCTTTGACTCACACTCATGCTTCGGTTTGTTCCTATGCTTCGTGCAGGAGGTGTGCGAGCTGTCCAAAAACTTCAAGATGGACTGGGTACCGTATCAAAAAGTACAGAAGTTGGGTTTCTTTTCGTGTGGAAATACACGAACAGCTTGTTTTTTCTAATGTTGAACTTCGAACATCCATTTGCTCGCATAATTTGTCATCTCGGGATCGCGACCACTTTTATCAATGAGACCCGACAGATCTTAAATATTGCCTACTTTTCGATCATACAAGAAACACGTCTATAAGCTTTTTTTGACGTAGGCTTGCTCTTCACTCTGTTGCCACGCTTGATGTGTTACCATTGAGATCTGTTTATCAAAATAAAGCTGCGTCCGTCGTCTCGGTGGGGCACTTAGAGCCAGGCTAGTGTAAGGTTATAGGAAAGTGTTGACGTCTATTTTCCCTCCGTCGTTCGAAGGACAGGTGGCCTTACACCGTCGAAAGAAAGTTGGTCCGTACAGAACGATGGCAGCTCGATAGTGGACCCGAGCCATGAGCTGCGATTGGCAGCCCTTTGTCGTGAAGTATGCAGTGGCAAACGTATGAGTTCGTGCGCGCGTCGATGACCACTGACTGTATGATGCACAAAGTAGGCTCTACGATGCGAACGTATTGCAAACGACGGAACCACTAAGTTTGAGCCTCGCAATATATTTACACGCCTGACTGTCGATACCCGTTCAAGTGACACTGTCCACTGGCACTCGTGCGGCTCCCCAATTCTTATGTAGGTTGCAAGATAACTCTCCTCTGCATTCGGATATGGTTAGAATACTTTCTGAGAAGTGGGTACATAGTCCTACACCTCATCTCCTGCCATATGAAGCCGGCACGCTTCTAGGTATGACAGTACAGGTGAGATTAACGCGCATAGTTTTCAGTTCTGTACACGTGCGGATGTTGCGTGACACGAGCAGCGGTTCTCTACGTGGTGGTGTGCTGTCTATCTGTAGACAAAGAAGAGTATGGAGGGTCCGTGGTAGGATTATCCGCGCGATGCAGGCTATAACCCATCGTGCGCCATTGCGATACGCAAATTAGGATATGGAACTGCTGTGTACAGTACAAATCGCAGTACAAGCTGGAAGGGTTACAAGGAAATGAGTTGCGACTAGCGGGTGCGGATATTCGCTGACCGCGGCAGAGCAAGGTATTTTTTTTTTTTGAAGTCGGTTTCCATGTGAAAACCCGCGGTATTTCAAAAAGTTCACCTTTCGGAATAGCACGAAAGTCAGCATTCCAATACATTCCAGAAAGCGCCGTATGGATGGAAGGTTTACGACACTACTATACCCGGGGTACGTCCACATCCATTTCTGGAAACACCGGCTCTACAGCGCCACTAGGTCTGGAATGTGATATGTGTAAGATCTACACGACCACCAGCCAGTAGTGGGGGTCCTGCCAGGATAGAGGGCATCTTTTCTCTTGCACTATGCTGACCCTCGGGACGCATACGTACCTGATAGTATAATCGCGGTGTGATTTAACGGAGTGTGTTGGAAGACCATGGCAGGATAAGGGCTACATTGTAATTGAAATTAGTGGGCGCAGACTAGCCGTTAGCGTATCACCCGGAATGTGTACACTTTTCGTCGACAGTCTTCTCGTAAATTAATTCTCCCGTTGCGAGTGTGGTTGACGACGAATGCAGGCCCAGCTAATCGGAGCTGAGGACTTAGCGCTCTCATTATTCCTCCCCTTCAGATAGATCGCGCTCCCCCTAGCTATGCACCACTCTGCGACGAACTAGACGTACAAGTCTCAGCTGTAGCGTGTTGCATCTGTATTTGTGACAGTTCATGTTGTGACCGAAGCGATCGCGTTTAACTTCGCGGTTCCTTTGACCAGATACAGTATCGCCCTATAAGCATCTCCATGTGACCTTGCTACCTCCATCGTGGATTCCACACTATTTGCCTCTCCAACGAGCAATGCTACCTATCCCCTATGGTCTTGTACCTGCAGCCCGTCTCCCAAGCTGCGTTGGACTCAATGTTCTAGACCCGTTGCGCGTCTGACAAGTATTTCATGGCCTAGTTATCAAAATGCAGGGGACGAGATGTCGTATCTTTGCGACAGGACGTATGCCCTGGTAAATTATCAATAGACATACGGCCTAGTTAGGCCGATATCTACACAGCACCTGCGAACCACCGCGCGGCTTCTTCTGAAGCTGTCGTGGGACGGAGAGACTGATTGAAGTGTTGTGAAACCACGTAAAATAAAATCGAACAGTATTGTTCGCTTCAAATAGCCGCTGATGGGGTACTCGACCTGAATGTCACGCACTGCATAGCCAAATCAGATGTGTTTAGGCCGACAGCAGGTGCAACCCTAGACTCAGAGAGCTAGGCGAGTCTAGGGTTGCACCCGCTGTCGGCGTACAAAACTCTGATTTGGCTATGCAGTGCGTGGCATTTAGGTCGAGTACCCCAACAGCGGCTGTTTGTCGCCAACAATACTGTTCAATTTTATTCTACGTGGTTTCACAACAGATTCCAGATATCAGTAGAGGTAGATGCAAACGCGTGTTGCGAACTAACACAGTGGTTCTTTGAATCTGACTGACTTTGCTGCAGTACCAAACCTGCTCCGTCTCCGGATGTTGAAAAAAAACTTGAGTGAACTCCTGGATGTATTATTTATTCTTGATTCTATTGCAGTACATTTGTTGCTCCAGTGGAGCAATGTTTAAGTACTCTTCACTTTTGGATTCTAGTGCAGTGCTGTGAACTATGTCTCCCAGATATTCCTAGAAAAATTATCGTCTCCCCTCTCCCTCAAGATAGCAATTATACTAAAATAATCAAACTTACCCTCTCCAGTTACAACACACTAAATTATCTCTTGCCTATCCTTGAATACTTGATACTAGTACTCGTATTATGTTCGAGGCTATCCCCGTTAGTAAAACACTGACAAGTTTTCGAACAATTTCCATTGGCTGATCCACTTTTTGTGATTGTCCTGGGTGACTGCGTTAACAGGGGGTAACGTTTTACATAGACCGCTGCGGTGCAAGCCATATGTTTGCCTTCGTGTACTAGCGCTGGCTGGGGTCCTACCAACAGAGCGGCTCCCTTTACCTGGAAACGATTCTGTGTAGTTTACTGACAGTTCATCATCATCCCCTAGTCAAATCCGTCGTGTTGCCTCGCAGAGCGGAGAACCATTGCTTAGGGCCATTCCTCGTCTAGATCCTGTCAGTTTCCAGGAATCATTCGTATCTCGTGGGATATCTCTCAACCTACCTTCCCGCATGTATCAGGGCATTGCCGGGATGGTCATGACACTTGAGAATCACGGGGGGATCATATCGGAAGAGACACCTACTCTGGGCGACAAAGTCACGACGAGATCGCGAGGGGGATGTATAGACATATCGCTGCCATCAATATAAACAATCCTTCGCGGTGGCCTACCTTGACATGCCGCAAGCAAGACCGCACTCATCCTCAACTTCGGATCACCTCTGTACGGATGAGGGTGGCTGATGAGCTCGACGCTACTTTCGATGGGTCGGTAGACAGACCGCTCTGACCTGCTTGCCAATCCTTCTCCTCGCAACTGAGACTGGAGCTGAAGTACAAATATAGCGTGTGCTACGTATGCCTGAGTCGCGATGTTTCTGGGGGCACCTCATTTCCGGACAACCCAACGGATATGGGAGCTCTGTCTCATGAAAGATGGCGGTTCTTTTTATGACTGCCCGGCCGTTAGACAAAGAAAATGTAATCTCACCATTCTGAACCTAGCTCCGACATTCATCTTGGCCACGATAGTTTCCCCTGAGCGTGCCGCTCGACATGTATCTCAGCTCAGGTGGTTCTTCAGTCGGTTCGATACCCGTTATTGAATGCTGATACCCGAGACCAGTAACCCACAGGACTATCGCAAGGGCTACATCCGAATGCCGTACGCAACCTACAGTCTGCCACGTGTAGCCTTGTAGCTTCATTTCTTTCTTCCATTTTCTACAACAATGCTACCATGCCATCGACAGTATAATCGCTAAAGTGCCAACCGGAACGACGGACTGTCGCTGTTCCTGTTTTCACGCAGGGTTCTAGTTGTGGTTTCCCGTTTCGTTAGGAAATCATTTGTATCACAAGCATGATACTAAACCCGGCTCCATCACCAGCCAATCCGTTAGATTTTGTTTCTAACCGATGCTTAGGGCTGAACAGCGCTTCGATGATTGCGTATCTAATGAACATTTGTGAACGACAAGTTATACTCGGACTGAAGACATTTCTCGAAGTAATTGTATGGCAGGACGGTCCGACTCGGATGCTGTTTCCAATACTGCTGTCCACATTGAGACAGAAGCACCTTTCATTGGGGGCAAACTAGTTAAGCAGATTTCTCAGGTTTATTGGTTTATGAAGGTCCAAGTTATACTGTAAACTGTGCTCTGAGACTGACCGTCGCGGCCAATACATCTCGGATGACCCCAGTCTGAAGAGAACTCTTCCATTCGACGCTTGGCACTCAAAGTCAACCAATCTTCCCTGTCTATCGTTGTGCTCTGAGCGGTACACTGCATGCAGAACGGTCAGACTACCAAGCTTGTAACACGTGTAGCTTCTACAACTGATTAGCTGGAGGCAGTGTACAAAGCACGGGCATTTCAGCTCTGTACGCCTGCTAAATTTCTGTATCCGATAACAACGAATAGGACATGATACTTAACAGCGCATTCAGCTCTTGTCCGGCCTTTATGATAGTGGGAGTCCATGCATCCGCTAAAATGGCCTCAATGGTCTCATACAGGTCTTACGGTGCGTTCGTTGACAGTTCTAAGCACTATTCATTGATGTGTCGAAAATGGCCTATTGCAATTGACCGAAAGCTTACTCCTGCTATGAGCCTACCACAAGATATTCCGCAACCCAGTGTGCCCAGCAGAAATGTACCTCCGAGTGCGAGAGCTACCAATAGAGAGGTGCATAGCTCTGAACACTCTAGTGAGAACAATCAGACGCTGGAGGCTGGACAAATACCTTTTTTAGCGATGCTGCTGTAGCCCGTCCCAGTTCGGGTAATATGACGGTAAATCCTGAGCTCGTGGAGACGGGACCTCTCTGGTACCACACACACGACCTTGATCTTTCGCCACGAGAAGCGCTTCTCGGAAACGATACCTTGTATGCTCGTCTGTCGGAGGCAGATCTCTGAAAGAAACGAGAGGCGATGATTCCTCCTGCAATCCAAATGACGTGTCGTAGGGAGCACGACTCTGTAGAGCACTGGCCCTTAGGAGGGCTTAAAACGCTGCTGTGGCGCCAGTGAGGACCGCATTTAGTCAACATGACCGCCAGGCGACAAAACGAGTTAATGCTTCGACTGCATGAGCGTTCGAGTGCTACCTTGCACTACTGTACCGGGCAGATATGTACCTCCGAACTTTATATGCGAGTCGTAGTTGTTTCTTTTCATGTCTTTCTTATTCCCTGTCTAATGTCAGGGTCGCATATTTCTTGGATTGTAAACCTTACTTACAATTATAGCTTCCTGCTGGAGGAGGGCCGCTGATGTAATAGTCTTCACATTTATGTGTATCCATGCCGAATACTACTGTAAACTTGAGCTTTTTGGCGGGAGGGTTGTTCACGCTAATGTCTACCGAAGTCGAGCAGACGTCTGTAGGCAACAGAAATTCTTCCCATGCGTGGTCTTCCCTTTCAATTGATCGAGTTTCATCCGGCGGTACGCCGTACACCTGCAGCCAACCACAATCAAAAGTTCCTTCGAGACCTTCCAACCCTCCCGGTCAGGGTCTATCGTAATCTTCTTCTACATTCATAGTTCTAGGATACTGCCCAGGCTGGTGGGCTTGCGGTACGCGTCCTCTGAGCTTCTGCCCGACTCCACGCTACGTCTGTTGTCTGCCAGGCGAGTATCTTGGAATCTAGTACGGCTGGTGTCGTTGGTGGTGCACCATCTTCGTTACATACTATCAGGTCCGTGAACCATTGGCATCTGTCGGGCATTTTCTGGTGGTCGTCGCTAGCGACTCTGAAAATGGAGTACAGCTCGTAAAGTCCTTTTCTGTGGAGTAAAGCATCAGTGCCTGTCACTGTTCCCGCCCGGTTAAATTAATAATGTGCCTGTTGAGGCTAGTCTCCTGCGACCGAATTACTGTACAAGTTTGTTCCGTTCAGTACACACTTCTTGCTAGGTGCTTGGCCATCTGCTCTGCTTCTGCGCTAGGGAGTTCTCATGTACTGTGGCGTCGAAATTCTGCCTTCCTGTGCTCAAGAACTACGTGCCTTACGCATTCTCGAAGGCGAGGAAGTGCAGGGCAGTGTCTTGCGCTGGGTGACAGGTTAGGACAGTGGATCTACTCATTGAGGTTCGAGCAACGAAGATTAGACGCACACTTCGAAGGAACAGCGCACAGCTTGTGTATGCAGCACAACCATTTTCAAACACCGACATGGCCTGGTTACGAAAGTGAAAGCCGCAGACTACTTGATGGTACATCTCAAAATTTTATTCTGCTACCATATGGCCGCGGACTTCCTAAGAACCACTTTGACGAAAATTAAAGCAATAGGAACGGCACGCTCAAGATTTACTGTCCTTTGCTATTCTGATGTTTCGTACCCTTTTCCTCCAGTGTCGTTAAGTGCCCCTTCTTTAAATACTATCATTCAAACTATCAGCTATCGAGGTGGATTGTGCTCAATCGAAATTGCACATGAATTGCAAATGTGCATTCATTACAAAACAAGCAATTCAATCCCTGAATCAATTGCATACAATTTCCCCCGAGCAGTTGTCAATTAGAACTGCAGGTAGCAGCAATTCCGAGCAGTTGTTAGTTGGAACTGCAGGTGGCAGCAATTTCGAGCCATTGTCCAATAGAATCGCAGGTACCAGCAATTCCGATTTTCAATTCCCGGCTTTCAAATCATAGTAGTCCCAATCTCGATTGGTTCCTAACTCACTGTATATCTAATCTAGATTAATGGAAAGTGCTCGTCTGCTTTGCCACTCCTACTTGTAACCACACAATGAGCGTTTGCCCACAAAGCAAATACGTCATTATGTGATACGCGTAGCCGCGTAATCCTACGGAATACAGGATCAAGGTCGGTTCAGGAGACTGGCTGGTCGTACGTCTCCGCGGAGAGCGCGCGCACATAGGCAATGGGTAGACGTAGACAGTAGAGTAATCGTACTGCAGCCGCGTGAGGTTTTCGGCTTGGTTCTTATATTGACCGCCGAGCTATCATTTAATTTCAATCGTACCTGTGCTAGAATCCGACAGTAAGTCTAGTTCGCAATAGGTTACAAGACTTATCGGTACGGTCTAAGTCACATGGTTCCGTCGGGACGTTCCACAGGAAACTATGTGCGCATTACTTAAGGCGACTATGATTCATGGCACGTACAATACGCAATACCGAACAGTATGAAGATCATTACCCTTCCATCAGATGCATAAACCCATTAACTTAGTCCCCACGCATCGTCACACGGAAAGCAGCATGAGCACTACCAAACTAAATCGCCACCGCTGGGGATTCATCTGGCAGTTCGGATAATTGCAACTTGCAGCGACGCTAGAGCAGTCGCTAGTCAAGAGAGTAAAAGTAGTCTCCACGCGACGAGTGTATGGCCTCATGGGATGCCTGCACATCGCATCCATATGGGCGACGTGTCGTACCGCCATTAGGCATCGAGACCACTGTAAGATAAGCAGAAGGATAGATAGTCGCGATCGTTATGCCCTGGTTAAAGAACGCTCAGAGTCGACCATCTCTACCGGTGATGTGTTTACAATACGGCAATAGTGATCGCACTGATGCATATTCTATATTCACTATCCCGGATGCCAACTACCTTGCCGCGACTTCAATTCCACTCCATGGGGTATAAAACAATTAAAGTTTAAACAAGTATTACTTGAAGGGGGTGAAAACAGCAATAATGTTAGAATTCAGAGCTAGACGGAAGCAAATACCTGAATTAACGGGACATTGAGAGTTTGAATATTTATACCTAAGTACATTAGAAATAGATGAAACTTCCCACCATCCAAATCCATCATATGCAAAATCGAGGAGTGCATGAACTGTAAAGCTAGAGTCGATCATCACTCGCCCCTACATAGGTGCTAATGCTCGAAACTCAGAATTGTGTGAAAGCTGCGAGGTTAGCTTCTGACCAGATTTCCTAAATATAGTAACGCAAAGTTAGCACGCATGCACGTTTCGTTCTCGTATGTTTTAGTTTGTTGTGTGCAAGATCAGGCTTGAAGTAGCATACAAGCGGCACAACACATGGTGCTTCCGACAAATTTCGAGAATTTTGACCCCATTCTCATAGAGAAGACCAAGGGCTTTTGAAGTAAATAAGATTGTAAGGAATAAACTGGTGTTAAGTTTAGATGATAGCACCCCTTCGACCTGCCTCATATGAGGTGGAAGGTACAATAGACACTAGAAATTTCTCGAAAAGAACTTGCATTGTGCTGCGTACAAGCTAATACAAGCATAGGCTCACACTTCAAAAAATATAAAGTACAAGAACGAAGCGCACGCGTATAGAAAGTTTGCATTTTCAGAACACTGATATTGCTCGGACATAAATTCACGAATACTTTTTGCAATTTTATTTTGGCTCACTTGTGACTTTCAGCCGGTACAAATAGACACTAGTTAGCATACCCCGGCTTGAGACACTAACGCTACTTTGTGCACTGCTGGAAAATGGCTCATCAATTCGTTTGTCAATTCTGTCGAATTAAGAAAGAATGTATATACGTAAACTGATATTTCTCAAATAATAATGAGAAGAGCGTACTGAAACACCGACTTGTCATCACAAATATCATTTGCAACGCATGCCCGACTCCCCGATATCCAGTAGTGATTTGTGGTTTTTTCTTGCATGCAGCCTTCCTTGAGATTCCCACAAGGCTCAAGCCTGACTGCCCTTTATTTTCGAAATTCTCGGGAGAGACAAAGAGCGTGTGATAATATGACTCAACGAGTTATGTCAGGCACGCTAGGGTTTCTTCCGAGTCTGCTACAATTACCGTAATCCGAGATATCTAGAATGGACATTAGGTTTAAAGCGCAAGAACATAAGCTGGTTTCGTCTGTGAGGAGAGTTGAATTATCGAACAGTCTAGAACACACGACAGCAGATAAAGCACACGTCCTAAACGAGACGGCATGATTGCAGCAGATGGACTTTTCACAAAGCTGCGAGGCAAGCCAAGTCAAGAACAGCACCCTTCGCTTTCGCAGCTCACAATAGGGTAATCTCTGAGGTATATCTGCAGAGTAGTTGAAGCCCTTTTCTCCGCATGGAATTTATTGGATAATCATGCAGTCCAAGAATGGACTGAGTTCAAACCTGGGGCTTGGATTGGAATAAACTACTCTCCAGGTGTGCAGCGATGTAGATGTAGTCCAGGTTGCCCGTGCTGCTTTTGAAGCGGTCTCAACAGCTGCAAATGACCTTTCTCGGTAGGTTTCGCCTCGCTGGCATCTCCTGTACGACGGGCAGACTATTCCGATGTGCAAGCATGGCTGATGGAAAATGGGCCGATATTCATCTTCATTTGACTGGAAACGGGCTGGACCTACACCAAAGAACTTTCGCTCTATCTGGGACTCGGATATCTGTTTTGGGCGAAAATGTACACTCCACTGTAAAGAATTGTTGTCCAACGTAAAAATCCTAACCTCTCCTACAATGCATTTACATACTCGCCTAACAAAGCGATGGGCAGCCAGTCATGCACCCGTATCTTGTTCCTCGACTCATTTAGTTCACAAAAGTCATGAAACGTCTTGCGTACATTGAATTGTAGTCTTCGATATGAAAACCAAATGACCACAGAAGAGCGCAAGGCAGTGTATACCTAGTTACGTATGGGCAGATACCAAGACAAGTAAACAAGTTATGCTGCACATGGGACAGTGTAGTACTGAGGCCAAGTTCAATAGCGAGAGTAAGGAATAGTGTATCGGCGAGGGGCAACGTTTGACAAATCATTTTACACCAACGGCAACTCTCGTCATATCTTTCACTTGATATAAGATGGCAGACAAGTAAGCATGTTATGAAAACGTGCAGGAGAGTCCTCGCCATGCGCTCCCCATACTAAAAGGGCCATAACATAATACCTCTGGATGCGATCACCGGTTAGCCCGCTGTTTCCGTTTCTACAGCGACAAACAAAAGGGGAGAACGAAAATTGTATTTTATCGACGAATCGTTGCCTTTTGCCTCTCGAACTGTTGCAACTGATCTGCCGCCATCTTTTTGCTAAAGTGTTGCTCATCAAATTCAGTTAAGAACTTACTCCAGCTTGTCCACGAAGCACCGTTTGCCGACACTCGGACCCAGACATACACACCGTCTTCCTGTTGGGACCTCCCTGTTGTTTCACACTACCCACCACAAGAAGCCTTTCCCCCCTCGAACTCTGATTGACAGGCTTGATGCCATACTGTACATGCGACTTTAAAAACCTGACTTCTCCGCCTCTGCGCGATGATCCATACACTCCAACCAGGCAGCCTATCACCAATGCTGTTCCCCGTCACATCCCTATTGTCAGCATAGCATCATCTTTAGACTAAATCTATACTCTCCCGTGCACCCGCTACCCTCCCCACAATAACCCTCCCTACAGACAAACCCCCATCGCTTTCCCACAAACGCATCGTGGCCCAAGGTTTCATGATGCCCTGAATCCTTTTAACCCCGCAACTCACCTTCCTAAGCACATCGTACATACAGCATTCCCCTATGCGTCATCCTTCCCGCGCTTGCCTCTCACTGACACCCTGTTTCCGCGTTACTCGGACCCAATGGCCGCGTAGCAGTCACCAAGTGCGCGCGCAAGGCATGATGTGCAACACTTGTCCTACACAGGTTATCTAGAATGGATATGGAAAGGGCCATGTGGTTGAGTGTGCGCAGCAGGGCGGTAGTGGAATAGTTTGATGGATAATGAGAAGGGGAGAGGCCATCCAAGGTCGGATCAAGGCGACATAAGCAAGGGACGAGTGGAGCAGGGCACGTGTTCGAGGTATACGCAGCGCAGCGACATGGGTATTTCTCCGTAAGCGAAGGGAGCAAATGAAAAATCTAATTTCCGCGCCAGTAGTAGCCTCGTGGACTCCTACGTGTATTAAAAATCTCAAACATTCGTCCGAGTTTGGTAGAACAGTGCAGTGGACTGCGGGAAGGTGACGGAGGTGGATTTGAGAGCCGCCATCATGGTAGCCAGAACATTTGTGTACATCCTATTGTTCGTACCCCCCTTCATCGTCGAAAACGTTAGATCATGGAGGATGGCTGATGCGCCGCCGGTGAGGGGTCGGTTTGACCCGAGACAGGTGAGTGCGCACTGGAAAGCTCATTCGTGCATAGTGCAAAGAGGCCTGGTGAACGAAGAGAGAGGGTAGAGTACTGGTTGTAGGAAAGAAAGTCAGGGGTGTTAAGGAAGTGGTGTTTGGAGGCGGTTCGGGAGCGAGGGGCACCATGCATGCAAAGTATGGCATGCAACTGCATCATAGTACGAATGGAGACCTCCGGAGTACTTGGAGGGCGATTGAGACATGGCCAGTTCAGCGAGTGTTTGCAGCAACTGTCCTATACGAAGTGTACATACTCAAGACCCGTTGTAGTGCAAATACGATCCGGGTTGTGTGTAAGAGTGGCGAGCCATTTCTCGTATGCTACCAAGATTACCCGACTGCTCAAAACGCATGATGTGCAATCCACCAGCAAATTCATATCCTCAATCTCGATTGAACCATAAGGGATGGGCCTTCCTTACTTGCTGCGAGATGGGACCCTCCCTGAAAATTCCAAATGGGCAATGCACATGGTACTCACTGACAGTGTTGCCTTGACATCCCCTTGCAAATGTTCCCTATTTCTCAAAAGCGGGCTAGTGCTCACGGTCTAGCAAACTATAAGAAAAGCGTGCAAGCGGGAAGATACTACTAGATTCTTTTTTTTTGGACAGGACAGAGACAAGTTGGGCGCATCAGGGTCTCCTTCACAAGCATTGTGATAGCAGAGAATGACATGAACGGCATGGAAGAGGGGGGAAACAGAGGTTTCTTCCTGGAATCTGGGGACAGGCATTCGCATTTGGGATGGCATGGCCCATGGTCATGAGCATACTTGGTTTGCCACCCTTCTTGATGTTGCATAATGATCGTGTAGAACTTCCAAGCAAGCAAAAATGGAAACGGCTCGGTGCATTACCTTCTGGCCAATCTAGATGAATCGGATCATCTGTTGCGTATTTTCAATATAAAAGCCCTGCCGCACTCTCCCTTCCGTCCTCTCTCCCATCTTCTCCACACATCCACACACCTTAACATCCGTTCTTCTAATTTACTCACACTTTTCAATTCAAAATGACTGCCTCCACCTTCACGTTCGCTGTCCTTGCCCTTTCCGCCTTTTTCGCTGTCGTCTCTGTCACAGACGCTCTTGACATATCTGCCACCGAACACAACTCGTATGACTGCTCGTCAACGTGCAAGTCCCGCAGCAAAGCCATCAAGGATTGTGCTTACCGCCCCAATTGCGAGTTGAAGGCCTGCGTGGCGCGCTACTACGAACCGTACGCAAAGTGCGTACCCAAGCCATCCGTAACTCCGACCTCATCACCGTCTGTGTCGCCATCGTCGTCGCCTTCTGTGTCCGTGACGCCGTCCAGCTCCCCGTCCGTGACGCCCTCGTCAACGCCTTCCGCATCTGCCACGCCGTCAAGCACTCCATCCGTGTCGCCTTCATCCACGTCGTCGCCAACACCAGAAGTTCTGTGCCCAAACAAGTGCACTGTCGCATACAAAGCCAAAAATGATTGCCAGTACAAGCCGGGTTGCAAAGTGGTCAAGTGCGGGCGTAAGGGCCATTATGGCCCGTATTTGGCCAAGTGTACTGAGGACAAGGTGGAGTGCCCAAACAAGTGCACATACACGTCGAAAGCAAACAAGGAGTGCAAGAACCTGACTGGCTGCGTCGTCACCGACTGTCACAAGAACAAGTACGGAAAGACGCTTTCAAAGTGCGGACCGGCCCCGAAGTATTAGGTTTTTAACTCTAGACTTGATCTTTACCGAAAAGAGCCCTACATAGGTATAACGCAGCGCTATGTAGTACCAGGCACTGTGTAGACTGTGAATGTGGAAGGGCTGTACAATCGGTAGGGCTTAACCATCAATAGATATTATATTGTGTGTCTTGGTAAAGGTGCCGTTGGAGATTTTGCTATCTAGTAAGTTCTTACAGCTACTCGATATACTGGGCGTCTGCTTATGTGCAGACCAGTTCTCTGTATCCATCGGACGAATGTCGAATTGTAGAGTTTTCGAGATCGTATGATTTCCACTAGAGTTGAAGTCTTGTACTTTGTCTAGTAGCTGGATAACTAGCCCGAGGTAATATGATACCTATACTGTATCCCGGAACTACCACACGGCTCGTTTTGAGCTTTCGTAGTACGGAGAAGCTGAATCCAATTCCAGTATAGGTGGATACAGATGCGTGTTTCTAAAACCCGCGTCGTTCTGTAACCATACCTGAATTAGTTGCAAAGTTCAGTCTGCCCCGTCTCTGGGAGCGATACGATTATGCTGGTAGGTCGTGATGAATTTTATTTCATACCTGTCACCTACATATTTAGCGCTCAGTTGGTTTTCCAAATGCTGTTCCCAGAATTAATAGACAGGAGTACTACCTCCCATAAGTTCTGACTACGAAAGAATCGCGCTTTTATACGCCTGACAAGAGACACTAAATTATTCGCTGGGTTCTCGCTTGCGTAATGTGGTCAACAAGAACGAGCACACCCGGTGAATTCAAATCAGACGAGAGCATGGGAGATTAAAACTCCCCCCAACGACTCTCAGCTATATTTTTGAACTGTAATCGTCGGTTTCACTGTCACACGAAACAAGCCGTGCTTCCCAATCTGCATGATTCCACAGATTTGACGCAGAAACGATTACAAGAAAATTTAGTTAAGCTTCGGACAAACAGAAATGAATAACTGAAGAAAAGCCCCATCTCCCTAAACTATCCCCATCCAGAGAAAATTTGAAAAACGCAGAGAGACGTGTTGCTTGGGTTTTCGAACCCTCCTATTATTATATCACATCCATAAAATTTGACCTCTGTTAAAAATGCAAAGGTGATAAGGAAGGGAAGTGAGTGTGTTTTGTTGTAGTGCACTCTTCAGACCCATATAGAGTTTGACCTCCGTACGTGATGGAATATGACAATAATCTACAAAACCAGTCAAGTCGATACGGAGGATTCTGGGCATTGCTGCGAGCTTGCTGCGTTTCCTGACAAACAATTGCTGGTTTGGTGCTCTGGTTCTCCGAAGGATTGTTTTTGGAAAGGAGATAATTATGAGTGGCTCCGCATTCTCCACTGCGACTAGCTCAACTTTTCAGAGCTCCCATATGCATTAGGTGCGCAGCCGTTTATGTCACAGTCGGTTTCAATCTGACACTGTCGTTGGTTTTTGCGCGCGCCGAAAGCAAGTAGGACTGGTTGCAGTTGCCATTGTTACCCCACGTGTCGCTCTTGTCAGAAAAATAGGGGACGCTTGGGCTACTCTCCCAGCGGTAGCTACATTCCTTCTCTCGCTGCGATTCCCCTCACTTCGTTCACTTTTCTTCGCTACGTGCGATCTCTGCCCCTTTCATTGCCCCCCTCGCTTTCGCTCGCTTCGCTTGGCAAGATGATGGGCACCCCAGATGCTCTGGGACCCCTTCAGTCAATGCGGCCGACGCTATCCTGAGGAGTTTTATTCGGGGCGACCCAGTCTAGTGCAATAGCATGTGCCCCATTACCCAGGACTGTTGAAATGGAATGACAAGTCTTTCAGTGATTCGACTTGTCATGCATATGGGTACCAAATTACTCGCCCTACTGCGCACCCCTTATTAGACTACATTACCAGATAGGTTACGTACTAGGATAATATAGTTTACATAGATTACTTGAGAATATTGAAGAGTCAATCTTGAACTCCGCTGTGAGATGTAGAGAATTACTACAGTGTAAAGTATATAAAAGACGGAAGTTCTTTCTACTACTCGTAAAAGAACTCCCGGCATCATCGAACAAAGCAAATCAATTCTGTGATTATCCCCGACGGATAAACATGCGCCCCGAAAAGGCGACTCCGTCGTCAATTTTCCTACTCTTAGTATCCCCCTATTTACCCCTTAATAACCCTCAAATTCGCCCCCTCTCATATCGGTGTATTCCAACACTCTTGACTGGATTGGCTTGCTATTCCGCTATTCCAACAGGAGCTGATGCGAAAAAGTTTGTCGCATGCAAATTGTTTTATATACTGTAACATCTTCGCAGAATAGAAAAACAGGCCTGATGGATGTAGATTGTACCTATTAACCTAGTAGTAACGTCCAAAACATGGGTCTTGGGAGTGCGTACTGCCGCATGAGGGTGGCGGGGGGGGGGGGGGGGGGGGCCCCCACAC
>JAUKWC010039931.1:0-13078 GCA_032356245.1 Endocladia muricata | reverse complement strand
CCCCCGCGCCCGCAGCGAATCGTACAGCGATAGGTTTATCCGACTCACAACCATGAAGCAAGTCCTCGGGCATGGACACCGATGATGCAACGGCGAACAACTCAGCAGGTAGTACGCAGAAAGACCACAGTTCAGCGACATTGATTGCAGAGTACCAACCAGCGATGAGAGGAAATCCAATCGGGGACGTCGACAAGGAAAAGTTGTCCAACCGCCCACCACAAAGCGCACAGCTGAAGCGGAACAGAGCGGAAATATTGAAAATGATGGCGGCGACTATCGGAGGCTCCAGGTCAACCGCAGTCGTTTGAAGTTTGCAACAACCTGGATTTTCCGCGAGGCGTCTGAAAAGTACTACTCACCGAACTGGAACGAAGTGTAGGAGGAAGTTAAAAAAGCCGAAGTCTCAGAAAATGGCAGCGTAATTTTCTTCACACGTGGTAGACAAGGTCAAAGCAGGTGAAGACGGACCAGAGTCATTTGAAGCAGGAATCATGCCGCACGGTAATTGGGGCAGTGAAAAGGATATCGTATGGAAAATCTCATCCACAGCCCAGGTTGATGTAGTAGTCCTTGTTTCCGCAACGTCATCTCTCATCTAGATGCAGCTAGTCGTGGCAAACACAACAGGAACTCACCTTCAGAGTGGCTCCATTACGAAAGAGCTTTTTGTAGAACCTCCACAGGAATGGAGACGTTAAAGGGGAAGGCTGTGGGGACTGAAAAAGCTACGATATGGGTTTGTGGAGGCTGGAAGCCAGTGGGCTTAGAAAGATACACGACTTGATTATTACGAAAAGGCGAGGTCGAGCGCCTTTGAGGTCTTGCCGAGACATACATGCGGAGGGACAGCTTAAAAGAAAAGGCCAGGTCATGCCAAAGGGGAGAGGCGACTTCGTCGGTGGAGGCACTGTGGGAGCTTCCACTGTACGACATTGCTATGGTCCAGGTGTACGTATGATGCACTAGCTTCTGTTCTGAACTGAATTCGTGGGCTTTGGCATCCGCTAGAGTTCTGCTCTCTGAAGACCATCTGTCTACGAGCGACTACGTTGCGGATGGTGGCATGCTAAGGGCGAGTCGGGCTCAATTGTCTGAACTTGGCCTAAAGCGAGTGGAGGATATTTCTCTGGGGATACGGGGAAATCGCCAGTGACGCACTGTAAAAGCCTTCGAACGGACCGATATCGGGCGGAGGAGATTTCAGAATTTCTCCTGGGCGTGTCCCGTCGGGCGCGGGCATGTGCAATCGCTCTAGGGCATGCAGCGAGGTCGCGAATGAACAATTGTACTCCGAGTCCTCGGAGTTCGTGGCTGTTGAGCAAGTTTGTAGCTGACCGAATATCGAATACAAAATATTGTAGATCTGATCGCGAGAGAGTGAAGCTTCGGTCGTAAGATGAGCGTGCGTTTAAAGCATAGCCACATAGGACCGTACCGTTCGCCGGCGCGCAATGTTATCGACGAGAAGGCAATCACAGAGCCTTGAACGGTACATTCCATCGGCGAAGGGGAGGATAAGGAGATTTCTGACTTTAGGGGCGCCAATCCCAATGATGGAGGGTGTTATCGTGTTCGTGCTACTGACGACGTGGGTTGGCGCCTGTCCTCCTGTCGCAGCACAAAAAGGAGAATTGTCTCCGAAAGACGGTTTCCCACCCCCTGCAACGGAGATGATCGCGGCTGTGTGAGCAAGCCGAATGGCTTTGAACAGGATCGCACGCTGTTTATCCCGGTTGTGCGATGGCAGCTACATTCAAGAAGGAATGGAGCTTTTCACAACTACTGCGAATTGGCCAGCAGGGAGCTGGCTGAGAGTTCAACATGTGGACTTAGTCTGGCAACTAGTCGACCTACTGAGTCTACAGTCGGTACGAATAAGTGGCCCCGACTGTAAGTATTCAGAGGTTCAGCCAATTACCAGAGATATGACCCGCTTTCTTTGGACTAATTCTAGTATTAGACTCTTCGTATGCGCAATCAAGCTTTACTAAAAAAGTTTCGAGTATGCGTGAACCTCCGGCACGTCAGTCTGTGTATGTGACATGTTGGGGACCATATCCGCAATACACGGTATGGAATATCACACATCTGCATTTGCTTTACGGCCAAATTCCCAAACATACAACACCTTTCGGTCAGCATTCAAGCATAAAGTACACAGTTGAAATAAAGTTTTACCGTCAGAAGTAGGAATCTTCGTTCTAAACTACCTCTAAAACTTGTATACGCCACCGTATAAAAACTGCGATCACCGCTATGCGCTTCGCGCGTTTGAGTCTGCAGTGCCTTTGCCTCATCGGTTATAGGTGAAACTTTAAACTTACACTTCCCGAGTTCGAATCTGAATCATGGCCTTCGTTTCAAATTCGAGCTTTTAAACTTCTACATGGTGTTTCAAACGTAGGCATCCTAAGCAGAGCAGCCGGTGAATGAAGATAAAGTGGTACATTGTGTTACAGTGGAACTGAAAAACTCCATTACAGTGGAAAGTGGGAAGCTGTATTACGGTGGAAAGCGTGTACGTCGTGTAAGTACCTCATTAGAAATGTGGAGCACAAGACTCGAAGTTGAATTTGCGTCAAAACTATAAGGTGAAAAGTGAAAACTTGAAATCTAAACTTTGAAGTGAAAATCTGGAGGTGTAAACCTCGAAATCTAATATTCGAAAGTTAGTAACGACTGCCGGCTATGAAATTCGGGAAACAATTACACCAAATACTCAGTCTGGAGATTAGTTGTAGCCTTTGCACTGTGTGGAGAACGATGAAATGTTGGTGGTTTTCTTATGGGTAAGCAGCGTAAATGGTCGGAGGCCATCTGTGCTTATGACAATGGCGAAGGCCACTGCGAAACGTCTCGAAACCAGTTTTTGCACGAGCGACCCCCATCCCCACCTACTTCCTTATTTCTCTCTACCAATCTATCACCCTTTATTTGTCTTTCAGTGCTTCACTCCTTACTACTCCTCTTCTATTTCCTTGCACCCGCGTACAATCAGAATCCAACACCATGCCTCTCTTTCGCCACCCCTCCGATCGCGCGATCTGTCTCGATAGTCTAAAAGAGGCACTTTTGTAGCTGATTTGTAAGCATGTCTATCATTACCAATGCTTGGCCATTGTTCTGTAGTCATCCGGACAGGAAGTTGTACCTACGATTCAGATCGAGGAGCTAGCGAATGGTGACCTGTGTATACACAAGGGTAGGGGTAGTGTATCAAGTATGTGTCCGCTCTGCTCTGCAGAAATCGACGCGAATGAGATCAAACAATGGTCCGCGTATGAGAATCGGAAAAAATGGACCCGTACGGAGGATATGTCGGAGCCGGAGATTCAGGGGAATGAAAACAAGAAGCACGAGAACATGAAGCGTACGCTACGTAGGGTTAAGAAATATTCTTTCCAGTAAGTGTTAAGAGTCGTTTAGACTTGTCGGGTACATACACTGAACGGTTTTGAGCATCCGGTCCATAGTTACACGGTTGTTACTTCGCCGAACAGCACTCAATAGCGTTGTTGTTTGTAAAGAGCAATGGTGTAGATATGGTACGGAACAGCACGGGCAGGATATTGGACGAAAGAATGAAAGCCAAAAATTTCATATCCATTGATGCTCCTACGCTGTTGACCGGGACGTTGATAGAGGACGGTATGAAATGCCAACGGAGAGTTGACCAACAACAGCTTTTCGAATTACGAGATCGATATCTGGTAGCTGTACTGATCTCCTAAGTCCTCTCGGAGAAAAACAGTGCGAGATATGAAACAAGAGGCGCTGTTTTACTTCGAAGTAGCCGTGACGGGAGGCTTGGAAATTGTGCAGCAAGATTGTAATTGTGTACCGCAGCTCGTTGTTCCTAAAAGGCCCATTGAACAGAACTGTATCGTTTCGACGATACAGATGGGCTGCGGTGTTTTGACGGTACAGATGCACTACGTTGTAACGACTGTACGAACGAGCCACGGTGTTTCGACAATACGTAAATGCTTCTCTGCCGTCTAAGAAAAACCTTTAAGCAGGTCATACTCTGGTGGTTCTGATCTGCCGTTTCTCAACATGCACCTGTACACTAGCAGAAGCCATGTACAGTAGTGCAGGTAAAATTTCCCATCAAATATACCTACGGAGACACCGTAGACTATATCAGGAACAAAATTGGTCTGTTGAAAGCGGTGTGGACAATGCCAACAATCATCCCATGCAATATAGTGGTGTGAACACAGATTGTTGTCACGAGGAGTGGCTATTGCTGATGGCACTGGTTATCACGAAAGGAAGTGATCTGCCCGAATTACATCATAGCGTAGGATACACTATGTCACTGAAGACAGTCAAAAGAAAATGCCGTGGCTCTGCCTCCGTAACCGTGTTCCGTGACCAGACTCATCTTTGTTTGGACGCAAGCGTTCAGTTGAAATCAAGCACCGCACTTTAAAATTTTAAACATGCCATAACACGGCATAAGTAAGCTCTAATCGATGCATCATGCCATAGAATACGTTGATATGAAAATGCTGCAGCTGTAGGGCAAAGTCGCTCGCGGGATTAATAAATTCTAGATGATCAATCTATTTGGAGTACAAATATCATTGAGCATTCATATGTGTTCAGCATCGTTGCCAAGTGCGACTGCTTCTATTTTCATGGTGTCCAGCGCAGAACGTTTGAAAAGCAAAAGAGTAATCGGAAAGTACCTGCGGAAGGATATTTATATATGTCCCAGTCGCCGACGAGACTTAGTGCCCCAATTATCCCGTGTACAGGAGACCTAACGGGCCATTTTCAGATTACAGTTGATAGTCCTTTCTACCGGGCTACACCGTCAGTTCCTGTACCGTCCATATAATACGCCTCAGCTCTACCGACTGTCTTTCGGTGCAAATGTACGCCTGTCAGCCCCTTCTAATCCTCATTTGCAGATTGCTGCGCTGTATGTTCTCGCCAGAACCTGCTCGCAGATGGGCTGTGCCCGCTGACAGTATCTTGCAGACGATTCGGCCGTGCCTGCTGAAAGCACCGCCTCGAAGGCCTGGATTTACCTGCTGAGGACACAGCGTCGACGGCTGGGTTACGCTTGCCTAGAGCAAATATGTGGACGGCTGGGCTGTGCCTGCTGATTGCATCGCGCCGATGGATGGGGTTTGCCCGCCGAGAGCATCGTGTCGACGGGTGCGCTGTGCGTGATGAGAGCCTCGAGCCAACAGCTGGGCTGTAACTTCTCGAACCACCGCGCCGACAGCTGGGATCTGCCCGCTCAGAGAACCGAGCCGACAGCTGGGCTGTGCCTGTTGAGAGCATTGCACGTACAGCTCGGCTGTGCCTGCCTAAAGTATTGCGCCGACGGCTGGGTTGTGCCTGCGGAGCTGATCGCGCTAACGGCTGAGCTGTGTCTGATGAACACGTTGTGCCACCGGCTGGGCTGTGCCTGCTGAACGCACTACGCCGACACCTGGGATGGTCCTGCTCAACGCACTGGGGCGACAGCTGGGCTGCGCCCGCTGAGAATACCGTGCCGATAGGCGAGTTATGTCTTCTGAGAGTATCGCTACGACGGCCGGAGCGCGCCTCCTCGATACATCGGGCCGACGGCTCGGCTCTGCTTCCTCAACTCACCACGCCAAAATTTAGACTTTGCTCGCTCAATGAGCTGTGACGAGAGCTAGTCTGTGCCTGCTGCGCGCAATTTGCCGAAAGGTAGGCCGTCTTTGCGGAAAGCACTCCGCCGACGGGCACGCTGTGACTGCTGAACGTACTTCGCCGACCACTGGGCCGTGCCCTCTGAGAGATTGTTACGCATGGCTGGGCAGTGGTCTCCGGAGGCCAAACGCCAATAGCTGGGCTCTGCCCACTGAGAGCACCCCGCAGACGGCTGGGGTGTGCTCGTAGTGGGCATTCCATGGACAGACACGCTGTGTCTACCGGAAGCAAAATTTTGGCAGTTGTGCTGGACCGGTTGAGAGCGAGGGGCTGACAGTTCGCTCAACCTGCGAAAAGCAGCGAGACGACAGCTGCACTATAGTTGTGGAGAAGAGCTGACTGCCTTCCAGACCGTGCCGAACGCAAGCGGGCTGTTGACAGCCGGACTATGCCTGCTGGAATTACATCCCTTATAGCTGAGATGTGCACGCTGAATAAGACCCGACTATAGTTCTGCGGTGGGCGCTGAGAGTAGCTTAGGCATGGCTGGACTGGACCGACTCGGTGCGACACGGTGCCATCTATGCTTTTACCGCTCATATAAATACTCTGATTGCTCGCTTGCGCGTGTTGAAGGATCGGAACGGATGGCTGGGGTGTACGTGCTGGAATGGACGCCCGTACGGCTGGGCTGTGCCTACTGCGAGTGAAATGAAGACGATCGGGCGGTGCGCGTCAGATCTGACGCGTCGATGGCTGGACTGTGCCTGCCGGGAGCTCAAAGAACGTAGTTGGGCTTTGCTCACTGGGTGAGACGCAGTTCCGTCTGAGCTGTGCACGACTAAATAGACATGCCGGCTACCGGGCTAGGTCCGTTTTGAGCAAAGTGGTTGCGGGTCGCCGGCTGTCCGCTGATAGGCACTTCTCTACAGCTGGGTTCTACCCGCTCGTGTCAACTTGGATCCATTGCGACTAAGCATGGGAAGAGCATAGTGTGGCTGGCTGGGCTGTGTCTGCTGATAAAGAAATCTGGTCTGGCTGGTGCCCAGCGCTGGAAAGACGAGGTGCACACAATTCAAGTATTACAGACCTAGGTGCAGACCATGTAGCCGCGATGAGCCCACCGGAAGCGGATTATGTACAGAGACGGTCCGATGAGATTTGCAGGTTCCTTCTCTGTGCTTTCGTTGCCAGAAATGTACCCTAGTCAACCGTTGCGACTGGATAAGGTGGCCGAGCTGTCCCCATCACGAGGATGAGGTCACCAGACTGATTTAAATGTCGTTGCTATCACTCATAAATAGGGGATATACATAAGTGATCTGACAGTAACCTGCGGAGTTATAGGACTGGTGACTAACAGCTGAAGCTGACAGGGTCCACGCGCGATCACAAAACAGGTTAAAACCAGAAGTGAAGAGTTAGTAGCACCAGTTCGAAGTTTACTAGATAGTCGTGGTAGTCGTGTTGTGTCTCTAAGTCCCTCCCCGGTCTGAAAAATTCGTCAAAGGAGATGGTGGAGCCGTGTAGAGACTTTGCCAATATTCTTTCAGGACGTCTTTTCGTTCTTTCTCTCCAGCAGATGTTTTAAATCTACTGCAGCAGTAAGTTCGGTAATGTGGTTTACATTGCGCCGCATAGGTGATAAGACCGGGGTGGCTATTTGATCAAACTGCAATTAGAGACCGATTTCGCACTTAGCAAAGGTGAGAAAGCAGGTTCATGCATTCCAAATTTTTTTCAGCACTCCTGAGATAGCGGATCCGCTTCGCTGTGCACCTAAATGCTCAAGGAATCATTGAAGATCTCAGTCCTAATGCGAGTCTTTCCTTCCTCCTCCAGCCTGATGATTTCAGGTCCGGGCTCTAAAATTAGGTACATCACGTTCTTGGAACGCAGGAAACAATTCTTCTCTTCACCCGAGCGAACATTTTGGTATCGTGGTTTAGAATTTGTGTTTTACGCCTTTGACATGATTCGTAAACCGTGGTTTGTTTGGTCCCGTCCGTTAGGCTTCCAAATATCCACAATTTTAATGCGCGCTCGAAGTCTCGCGGATGCCCAGAAACAAAGTTGGTGACAACGATAGTAGGACTCTCTGTAGAATGCCAAGGTGCGGTCGTCTCTTTCCCGACTTCAAAGCTTCTTTAATGGATGAAGAGGCTCGCGGAGCGAGACTCCGGGTCTTCGAGCTCTGAGGAGTACGGTCCAATTGCCAAACGAAGTCGTAGACGATCAATAACTAAACCTTCTTCCAGCGTAGGGAGTCTTGCCCGTCATCCTTCGCCAGATACTAGGTTCCATTCTAGCCATCTCTGGGTAAGTAGAAACAGTCGCTGTTGGAGTTCCTTCCTCCACACTGCTTGCTTTTCTTAGGCAGCTGCGGTGTGTGCTGTACCGCGTCGCGAAGTGATGGCAGAATCGACATTATGGTCTATGGCTTCGAGCTGCATGGATCAAGCCCTAGTTTAGACTTCCGTCGGGTTATGAGTGGAAACTATAGGTTTCAGTTAGACAGCTTGCCAAGGAGTCTGAAACGCTATCTCCTCACCTCTGCCTCGTACGGGCAGGATGTACCAGAATCGGCCCATCTGGAAGTTAGATAACGGAAAACAGAAAGGGTTATTGCCACAACTGTTGGAACTTTTTCGGCGTAGACCACTTGGTTGTACTAATTCTAATCGCATTCGTAGAGTGCATATATCGAAATAAACATTGCTGGCATACAGGTCATTAGGTTTGAGATAATACAGTATGAACGACGCGATTTTACTTTTCGAAGTATCTACTAACGGCACTCAGAGATTTTCATTCTGCGAAACGTGGGGTCCCGAAACTTGTCACATGGACTAGAGAAGTTCCTCCCTACCATGAACAAGAGTAGGATCCCGGGAAACCTTCTAGGCATGTTTGATGTATTCAGAAACCGAGAAGAATCTTGGCAGAGACTTTGGAGCACATTCAATGTATGCTGCGCAGTTACTGCCATAGGCGTTTTGATAGGTGATCTAAAAAAAATTTACTGTAGCTTCATCTCCGAATCCGACGGATCGGTAATGTTTCTCAGAACGTTTGTTCATCAAATGACCAGAATATATCAGGAGGTCAACAATTCCGACTCCGATTGCAGCCAGTCGATATCGTAAGAAGTCGTCAAACTTTTTCGAGCTCCACGGTTTAGAAGGGCTCACAACAGATCCGGCGCTGTTTTTCACGATGTTTCAAAACAGGCCACCTCATGCATTTTCACTGATTGTCATCCAGAAGGAGTGACCTGAAAGGGTCCGTGAAATGGGAAAATATCAGAGGAATGTTTCCCTCCCAGTCGCTCAACCAATACGTCCGCTGCACTGCACAAGTCATGAGTGACTAATTACAGGTCACAGTACGTCCACCGGACACAATAGAGACGTTCTCAACTCGAACCTTCGATATCTCGTCACATCTGAGGCCCAAATTGAGACGAGGAACTGGAAGGGAATACTGTAACATATCTTCCACAAGTACGTCCCGGCCATGCTAGCATCAAATCTTCTCGGCCATGTCATAGAAGTGCTCAAATTTGTGTGACTTTGCGCGAAGTGTCATTTCTCCGTAGTGAGCTAAATAAACTCTGTACGTCCGGCCTGAAACATCTAATTCAGGTTTTCCGATCAAGGGGCTACCACGAGCAACCTGGTTTTCTTCATCCACAAACCAAGTATTTCTAGGGCCACGCTCCAGTACATATGCCTGAGATCTTGCGCGTTTGCGACCATGTTGTCGTTCTTGAGTAAGTCCGGGGTTCAAAATCCGAAGTAGTCTGCGAGGAGGTTGAGAACGAACATTGGGGTTTTGACAGCTACTTGACCTGGATCTGGAGTTCTTTTTGCTTTTCAATAAGTTAGTGTGACTTTCTTGGCCAGTGTCGTGTTTGCATTGGTCGGGCTACTATATGGAGTGGGAATAAGAACATAACATTCTCGCAAAAAAACAGCCGAAAACATGAGCGCGTCAGCTGTCTCCTTCCCCTTACCATTCCGTGCCATTTTTTCTCACGGTCACACGACATCTCTTCTCGGATTCGAATGTTTTCAAACCTTGCCTGATGTTTTTGCAAAGAAGAGAGGATAAGTTGCGAATGAGGAAGTAGCGGAGGGAGGTAGCAGATGTTGCGTGTAATGAAGCTATGCAACGCATACTTCGCATGTAGTCATACCTACATAAAACTGAGACACTCTGTAAAGATGAGACGCTTTTCCTGACAGTATTGAAGAATAAATGAGAGCCGAATTTGGCTTTGATTTCTGCCATGAGTCACACACGGACATGTGTATGTGGTTCCTCTACGAGAACTGCTTCACAGGACAAATCTAAGAAGGTCACACGCATGAAATTGTTCGTAAAAGCCTTCAAAATTGGCCTAAAAGCTCATGTTGAGAACGCGCGTCGTAATAAAAATATAAGTACACTACACAGAGGATAGTCACAACGGTTGAAGTTATTGATCAACGGAAGTGGTTAGTAGTGCGATCTCACGGCATCACCTGTATTGATAGGTATTGTAGTACGTAGCACTCCTTCGACCATCTCTTGAAAGTTCAGGTGGGGGTACCGTTCATGCACATGTATGAAGCAGTTAGGTTGAGCTTTGAATTCCCACAAAGGACATGGTCCAAAGTTTCATCAACTTGTCTAAATCGTTTAGCTGCACCCGGAAGAATCGCACCACGTAGATATCTAGGGAATATAACATGATTAGAAGGGCCCGCACAGCAGAGATAACCGACGCAATTTCTTTGAAGTTCGGGTCATACTTGTAAATCCAAATTTGTGCGCTCGCTGCCACCTTCATTTCGAGATATGTTTGTTCTCGGAAATTGGAGTAGTGGGCCTGTTGCAGATACCATTGATGTGTTGCACATGTTAACAGTACGTACCGTTCGGGCATGGAGCATATCGGGCGGGTTTATAAGCGCCAAAGGCAATCTTTGAAAACGCCCATTACCAGTCGACCAGCACCGCTTCTGCAATCCGTTCTTTCAGCCGATATTGGCGAGTACTGTCCAGCGCGGTCACTATACGATGTACCTGACGAAATACTGCCGAGATATGCGTTCCTGTTTACCTCTGGTACTCACTTCAACGGCCCTACTTGCCTTCTTCCCACACGTGTACACCAGTGCATTAACAGGACTCGCTGCACTGGCCCTGTACGTACTCAGTCAGTCTCGGGCGCAGCCTGCATACACCGTCTGTGTTTCCGGAAATGGATGCGGACGTCCACTGAGTGCAGTACGAGGACTAGTAATTCCCGTGGTTTACTGCAAATTTTGCAGTTCTAGGGCTAGGAGTACGACACCCGGACCTCCACCAAGTGGACGTCGGAGTCTAGTATTACTAGTTTCCGATTTCCACCAAGCGGACGTCATGGTCCAGTATTACTAGACTGGGACATCCACGAAGTGGACGTCCACGTTTAGTAATACTAGACTTCTAACTGCACTTTTCGAAAGTCCTGGTCTCGTAATACCGGCCCATAAACTACGGCCGGTGGAAGCCCATGATGCAGTTATAGTGGGCAGCGTACGTTGATGTGCGGAAGTCCATCCATAGTTGTAATGCAATACGACTGCACTTTCGGCAATTTCGAATGCAGTATTGCTGCATTCGGAACTGCATAAAGTAGGCGCCGCATCGCACGTACTGAAATTGAACCGAACCTTCGATGCGCACAGAGGTCGTCCGGTCTCGTTCTGCTACATATCCGAACTGCCACATGAATAATCCTTCTAGAGTATTTGGACGTACCTAAGTTTTCACCACTATGCCCAATCATCACCCGTACTCTCTCACACTCTCCTCCTCCATTGAGCCACATTCTCTGCATTCCACCGCACAGCACACGTCCGGCCACTCTTCAACGATGCCTCCCATCCCGCCCACCATCCTTTCCAGTTTGCACAATACATGCCACCATCGTCCGCACTCCCTCATCCTCTCCACCTCCGACCTCCCGCACTCCACGCGTCGCATCACACTTCACCTCCAACAAGGCTCACCTCCCGCATCCGGTTGCACAGCAGACGTCTCGCCACTTTTCAACAACGACTCCCATCCCGCCCACCATCCCTTCCAGTATGCACACCACCCCTCACCATTACCCGCCCTCCCTCACCGTCTCCAACTTCGACAAACCGCACTCTCCTATCGCATCGCATACCACACGTCTCGCGATTCTTCAACAACATTAATGATCCGGCCCACCTTCCGTTCAGAATTGCACACCGCCACCTACCATCACCCGCACTCCTTCACCCTCTCCACCTCCACCAGACCGCACTCCCCGCATCGTATCGCAAACCACACGTCTCGCCACTATCCAACGACGCGTCCCGGCCCGCCTACCTTCCCTTCTAGTTTCCACATCATCTTCCAGCTCCACCCGCACTCCCTCACCCTCTTTACCCCCAACAATCTGCTCTCCAAGCGTCACAGCGCAATCCACCTCCAAGAGGACGCACTTCTGGCATCGCTCCGTACACCACACACCCCAGCACTCGTCGAGAACTCCTCCCATTGCACCAATCCCCTTCGGGCCCGTGCGAATATCGTTTGGAATACGCGATGCTTACCTGTGCACGCCGTTGCGACACCAGGAAGAACCGTCACGCGATACTTTCTGTTGATGGCAGGATACCTTAGCTGATGTGACATGGTGGCGTCCCGCGGGGCTGCGGTTTTAATAGGGCCTATGGCAGGTTCTTGCGTTCCACAGTTTTGCCGCCGGGCCTTGATACTACCGTAAGTGAGATTACTGTACACGGTCCAAAATTTCGAAAATATTTGAATAAGGGATGTTTCACTATCAGTGGTTCTGGAGTCCCACCTCTCGTGTAGTGACCGTCGGCGAATGCATGATGCTTTCTTGTCGATAAAGCGAATAGCGTGCGCGTGTGTCGAATGCCAGGCCCCGTCTTCAACCTTCACCTCTCCCGCGTGCACGAGATATGCCCTAGGTTTCGTGACCACGGGAGTGCTCGCGAGCAAACCTACCGTCTTGTACTCAGTGAAAACGAGAAGACAACTCCTCCTTGGAGAATGTCGTATATCGTCGTTCTCCCACTCCTCCCGCCAGCCCTTCTCCTTGCAGCCATCTTTACCAGCTCTCGACATGCGCCGTAAATTTGGGCACTGCGTCTCTTGGTCTTCCGACACATACTCCTTTTCAAACAACGGGCAACAGTGTAATATCCGAACACACTGTCCGGCCAAGCTCGCCCCTACTTCTTGGCGATGCTCACCCGTCCCAAAAACTGCTGTCTACTACGATGGCAACGTCCTTTTGGATGAGGCTCCAGCGCTTTTGCTTCCCTTGCTCTCGTTTCTGTGACACCCTGAGGTTAGGGGTTCGGGGATTAGGGGATTAGGGGTTTTTAGGGATTAGGGGGTGAGGGGG
>JAUKWC010039920.1:0-13087 GCA_032356245.1 Endocladia muricata | reverse complement strand
CCCCCCCCCCCCCCCCACCCCTCCACCGCCACCGCCAAACCCCCTCCTCTCCCTTCGCCCTGCACCTTGACCCTACCGCCCCACCTTAATCCCTACATGTCGCCCACACCATGCACTGCACACACTTGTAACCGGCCACCCCACCTGCCAACCCTCAACTCGAAACCCCCTCTCCTCCTCAGTCGTAGCCTCTCGCGACCCTTCACACGCCCATCGCGCGCAGCGCTCTGCATCCGTTCTTGTTGTGCATGCACCCAGTCCCCACCCCTCCCCCTTTCTCCATTGCACCTACAGTATCACTCACGCGTCGCGCTTCCCCCGCTCTACGCGGACTCAAAAGAGTGTGCCCATGCTTGCACCCAGCAAGACAAAGCGTGTCGTCTACGAGGCCAGACGGACACGCGAGCACGACCGAGATGTGTGGAAGAGGGGGGGGGAATGCGCGCGGTGGCAGGAAAGATGAGCACGTCCGAGCAGCCGGATGAGAGGGGGGAAGGAAGGGGTTGACGTTGCAACACGAGGGATTGGGACGGGGGACGGAGGACGGGGGACGGGGGGAGGTTGCGGACACATGCAAGGGCGACGCACTGACGCGGATGTGCGCGGGGAAGTTGGGGTTGAGGGGGGAGGGGGAGGGGGGAAGCGTGCATGGCGGTTGACCGCCAGAAGGTTGGGACGGGCGGAGGGGGAAGAAGGGAAGATGCGTTTGGGTATGGTATGCAGTGGATGGATGTCATGCGTGGATTGCGCTTTGAGTTGTGCTTGAGTCGCACTTGCGTTCCGCTTGCGTTGTGCTTGCGGCACGCGGAGTGAGGCGATGCTTCAGCACCCGCCACAGGGCACACGTGGTGCAGGAGTGCATCGCAGGCGAGATCAGCTCTACGATCTAATCCAAATATCCGGAATCCTTTGGAACGGTACTACAGTCGAACATGGGGGGGGGTGACGAATCTGTGTGACGTGTGTGTGAGGTACAAGTGTGGCGACACGTGTGCGCCCGACACGTCATCGTTGCTGCCCGTCACGCGCCCGTTTTGTGTTTGTTCTGTGCGCAAGGGACACCTGGATTCCTTAGCGGGGGAAGGGGTTCAACCTGCCTTGCTGGTAGATGCCCACATTGGTAGGGGGCGGAGAGAGAGAGAGAGAGAGAGTGTGTGTGTGTGTGTGTGTGGGGGGGGGGGAGCGGGGTGGGGATGGGTAAAATCAGGTTGGGGAGTTCTGGGAGAGGTGAGAGGGGTGGAACTATGTGATGGGAAGGGGGTTATGTAATGGAGGACTGAGAGGATGTGTGAGGAGAGGAATAAAAGGGGGTGGGGGAGGGAGGTGGGGAGGCGGGTTTACGATTGGAAGAAGGTGAGGTGCATGTCTGTAAGATGCAAGGTTTATGGGGTCTAAAAGGGAAGCAGAGTGCTTGCCGTTACTCAGGTGGTGCCTCACTACTGCATCAATGGTAAGTGCGTGGCGTTTACAAAATGCCAATGAGATGCAAGTCGTCTCGAAAAAATGTACGACGTGTTCGTTGTCCTACCAGTCCTCCTGCCGAAATTACAAAGCACAACCCAAGCCCCCCTTCCCTCCTCACTTGCCCACACTTGCCATCACGTGCCCCTGCCCTACCCTCCAGCCTTCCCTGAGCAATCCCCCCCACCACCTCTCTGACACCGCTCCCCCCCTGTACAGCGCCCTCACCGGCGCCAGCAACCCCTCGCCCACACCCACCTGCACCGCTGTCGTGTATGTCGACGCCACCACCCCGTCCACCACAATGTCTCCATGCAGCGTATGCGGGTTGTACAGCCCCTTGCCCTCCACTCGTCGCGTCCCGGTCACAGTCGTCTTGCCGGACTCCACATCGCACACCGAGTCACCAGCCACCACGTCCGCGGCGCTCCGCAGCACCCCGTTGACGTATACAAAATGCCCAGGCGTCAGCGTCAGCGTCCTGTTGGACGGCCACAGCGTCAGCTCCACATACGACGACGAGACGTCGGGGAGGCGATGAGAGAACAGAAACACCTGCGAAAACTGCGTTGCAGAGACGCGTACAGAGTCGCCGATGCGCAGCGCAGACATGCGGATGTGTGCGCCAGAGGCAAGCTGTACCGTGGCAGATCCGGGGAAGCACTCGGTCGAGGAACTGCTTGCCACGGAGGCGGGCGGGTCTGTGTCCACGGCAGGGTCGTCTTCCGAGTTGTCGGCGTTGGTCGAGGCGGATGACGTGTCGGAGTCCGACGCGCCCCCGACGTTGGATGATGTGTCAGAGGGGCTCGAGTCGGTGTTGTCGCTGAAGTTGCTGGTCACGCCGGTGTCGGCAGGGTTGTCAGTGTCGCTTGACGCTTCGGCGTCGCTGTCGACGTCGTTATCTTCGGTGTCGGATGTTGATCCAAAGTCTGTGGAGGTGGAGGAGGTGGGGTTAGTCATAGTGGAATCAGAGTTGTCGGCGGTGTTAGTTGAGTGTGAGTTATAGAGTGGGTGGGCAGTATCGCTAGAGGCCGAATCTGATGCAAAGCCGGTTGACGGTGCGGTCGAGGTCGAGGTAGACGGCTGCTCCCCCTCCCCACTCTCATCCTCGTCGTCATCGGAGTCCTTACTGTCCGAGTCTGCATCCGACTCAGCCCCCTCCTCCGCGCTTTCGTCGTAGGAATAGCCTGAGGCTACGTCTGTGCTGTCGCTCGTGGACGTACTGGACAGTTCGGAAGCGTCGTATTCCGCGTCGGAGGAAGTTGGAGGTGACGTACTGGATTCATCAGTCTCGACCGTTTCACTGTCGGCATCGCTGTCGTCGCCATTGGCCTCATCATCATCGTCACTGTCGTCGTCTTCAGCGTCAACATCGGTGGTTGTCGGCGCCCCCGAGACGGGCTTGTCCTCCTCATCGGAATCGTTGCCTGCCTCAACAACACCATCCGGCAACCCGAGGTGGTTCTGCTTGTCCTCTAGGTCGTAACACCTGCTCCACACGGTCTGATCGGAACACTCGGACACGTCGAGGAGGTTGTTGAGAAAGGACACTAAACGCGGATCCAAGTCGGCCATCGGGTTAGTCTCCCATGCCGACGCCTCCGGACTGTTCTGCCAGCTGCGCAGCAACGGACAGGCCTTGTCCGCGTTCATTGTCGGACCGCCAGGACGCGCAAAGTATTCGACATTGGGCAGCACTTTGCAAACGTCAAATTGCGAGTGTGCGGGGCAGTTTCCACGCTGTGGATTCCACAGTGCCGGTGACGAGGATGAGTGCGACGAGCTCAGCGTTGAGTAATCGCCCTTCTCGGCGCCCATCGGAATGCAGTCGCAGCAGTTTTCGCACACCGAGTAGAGCAGATAGTCCATGATTGCTGTGTCGGAAGCGTCGCCCTGCAGGTAGCCAGGTAGGGCATTGGCGCGCACAGGGTCACAGTACCCGTTCTCGTCCACATACTCGGTGAGAGCCGCCTCGCAGTCGTCGCTGGTTGTGTCAAAGATGCGGGTGCAGTCTTCGAAACGGCCGTTGGGAAGCGAGGGACGGAGGGGACACCGTCCGCACAGTTGAGCAGGAAGCACAACACGGGTGCACGTCACGTCATTGTCGACAGACGACTTGGATGGATGACATGGAAAGAAACTCTGTGCCACAGCCGTGACCAGCAAGAGGGACGATGCCGCGACTGCGACGAGCGCCTGAGCGACAGAAAGACGCACCATATGCCGGTGAGGGTCCCAAGCTTGGACACTGTACCAAGAGGAACGAGCTGGGTAGTCGGTTAGCGAGAGAGAGAAAGACGAGGGCACAGCAAGGTCGACTCGAGTCGGGTGTAGGTCGCGAAACAAGTATTACCTCGGTCAATGTAAACTGAGGAGAGGTTGATATGAGGTTAGCCGCTGAGTAAAAGTGAGAACAGTGGGAGGACGCGAGACGAGATGGGGAATTGCTTGGCAGACTTCAGGCAGTGGTTGTTTTCAGGGAAGCAGAGAAGTTGCGGAATGGGAGTGTGAAATTGTACATACAGTGGGGGCGAGGTCACAGCGGCAGACTCGGCGGAACGTGGAGAGTCTAGAATGGAATGCCGTGTCAAAGCGAGACGTCTTGAGCAGGTTGGGGGGCCGGTTGTGGGCGGGAAGGGATGGGGGCGGGCGCTACAGCGACAAGGGGTGGTCGTCATTGCTGGGCGGAGGTTGCGGGAGGGGGGGGGGTGGGTCTGAGGGTGCCCATGACGGATACGTTGATGAACGGGCCCATTTTTATGACAGCGAGGAACAGTGCAGTGCGCTGAGGTGGGGTTTGTATCATAAATTGGGAGCAGGCGTGTACAGCGTGATTCCATATATTCGGATACATTTACACCAGTACACGTACCTCTTAGCTCCGTAGGGTGACATTAGCCCGTCTCTTATACATGGTAGGTACCATTACTCTGTAAACGACTGTAAGTCTCATGGATTTTGGCAGCTTGTCTGTGTTCCATTGCCGTGCGGCTCCTATGTCCCGAAATAGTATTCATATTCATATTCTTGAAACCGGTTGTTACGGAACACACTGGCAACTCTGGTACTACAGTACTCCTGCTGCCCATTCACCTCTTTCCTCCATACATTTCCCTAATCAACGGAAAGCTAACTTTATTCGTTTTCCATGCCTCTTGCTAACCGCAATCTCTTACTGCCGTATAGCTACCGTAGCTTATCACGTGTCCGACTGTTCCCAAACATGTAAAGTTTATGTTTGAGCCGCGCTTCACCTGTGTTGCGGCGCATTCCTCTCGTCTGAACAACATGCAAAGTGTACCGTTGGCATTGCCCGCCCGTGTCCTATCGCCTGCCCCTGCTGTTCGCAACTCTGACCATTCTGCGCTCCTGATTCGAGACCTATTCTAGGCACGTTTCACCTCTTCCCCAATTTGCAGCTTGCTTGCACGGTGCAGTCTTTGAAACCACTGGGAAAACATTGTGGTTACAGTGTTTATTCGTTGCGGAGACCAACAGAAAGCTTCAGCCACCAACCGGTTTTCAAACGACGTGAAGCGGAATGAGAGTCATCAAGCCCAATGGCAAAGTAGTCCAGTAGCAGCTGATGTATCGTTTCATCGACGCGGTCTTTATACTTTTCGCTGAAAGCCCAATAGAACGGATTTGCGTCACGCCGCAAATCAGGCTCAGCGTACTACATCGCCTTCAAGGTACGGCGTAACGTCGTCTACACGTTCCCTTCATCGAACAAACTAGTATATATTGTCTTTTCAGTTTTCAGTTATGACTGACGTTGCATTCACACTTGCTCTCCGTCTTGGAAGCACCCAAGTGATGCTTCCAACATCTTTGTAATGAACAAAAAGCGAGACCCGCTGACCTAGTGGGCTTCATAAGGAACGTTCAAATCTTATTTTGTGATCCTGCCATCGCACTATGGAAAAGGTCCACTCCATAACGAATAATCTCTTTGGTCAGCTGTGGTATCAGAACGAGAAAGAACCCCCTTCGAACTACGGTGGAGCGTTTGGATTTGAGCCGCGAACTAATACGATAGAAGATGCCCTTGATGTTCCGCGACGGCCCTGGATCGATCATCACATTACTATTCCCGGTAATGCTATTGTGCTCTGTCTTTGTCAAACTTTTGACAGTTTGGCATGGCCACCCTTCCGATCAGTCCCTCCATTGAGATTGGGTGGTGTTCGTTTCAACTCGATAACGAGATCTCAGCAATCTCATAGAATAGAGCAAAACTTCCCACACCTGGAGACTGCAGGTCAGACCAGAACTAAACGGATGATGTTGATATATTCACGAGCTCTAGCTAGCCGCTCGACAGTTTCAAATCCACGTTGGGCCAATTTATATCTACTTCCAGCGGCTGATAATACGCTTTAATATGAACAACAGACTGAGCGGGCACACATGGATGCTGATAAAATTTCAGCTTAGTTACCACAATTCAACCCTGGGTCTAGAGATTATTCAGATGTTCAGTCATTCATTCCAACATTTTTAAGGTCTTGAAGACAGAAATTATCATCATTGGTATGCCTCGGCTGTTTGTCTTGATCTCAACCGTGACGGGGGCGCACTTGATTTTTTTTGGGTTTATAATCGTTTGTGAACGACCGGGAGCCGCCGAAAATGGAAAGCGATTGATGTCCACTTCAATGCATGAGGAACCAAGAAACCAACGACACAGGTCTGTGTTCGAGAGAGGCGGTGAGCGTTTCGTATTGTGTTCCATATTTGTAGATAATATGTGCAGTTTAGGAAGGACGTCAGCAGGAGAATATCATCTGAGACGCACTGTTCCTCACATGGAAGGTACGAGTCACTCACATATCTCGGCTGTGCTTAGTGTTCTTTTGTTTAGCCCAAGTATACGTAATGTGTCATGATCGCTGAATGTCTCCAAAGATAAATGTTTGGTTCCGCTTGGGTTCTACCCAGTCCTTCAGCAACAATCGTCGGATTGTAAATGTTTTTTTTCTTCAGTTCGTCATCGCAACGAATGCAGTTGCTACTTTCAATCTGGGCAGCATCAGTGTTCTCAATATAAAGACGACTGAAGAGTGCATGGGCCGTTATTGGCGACGCTGATCTCCTCTCCAGCAATCTTACAGACCCAACTCGAAGCCGCTCGTTTCATGACAATAAACGAGGCGGCTCATTTCTCCGCAGGCAACGTTCAGTCTCTCTAGTATCTCTGCTTTCCACGGCGTTTCTGTCGCTCGCACGGGTTTATGCAACCGTTTTTATATCGTGAATTAACAATGCGACTCAAGGAAGCGCTGCGGGTGTCGAAGAGCACCTACCATTGTATTGACGAGATTTGCCTCCCCCTCTAAATTGCCTGGCCACAGGCGATGCAATGTCATTGAAGAAACGAATCCCAAGATTAACCCGTCCTAACGAACAGTGTTTCCTACGTAAGTTATAGTAGCAGTGGTTTCTGTAAGTAGAACTGATCGAAGAAGTCACGGAATGCTCACGTCCCGACTCCGCAACATTTTCGTCAATGCGCCGGTTGTTCTTTCCTCTCTAGGCCTTGCGAGCTCTTGAATTCGCTAAAGAGACTCCGTTGGCTCCGCACTCATCACTGCTGAGCGCGCCACGCATTTTGTACAATGAAACATGAAATTCGAGAAGAGGGTGGCGTCTGATGCGCAACGAAAATGTATTTTTGAGGACGGCATGCTGCATTCGTTTGAACTAAATGTAAAAATCCTTCATGAGTATCAGAACCGGAAAGGATCAATCGTGCTGACCTTGCCCTTGTCTTTCAAGAGATTACACGTGCAATCCACGACTTGGGTGGATATTCAATCATTGGGCGATGCACAAAAAAACACTGTAATATGTTCACGGTTCCGGCGTGTACACGTATTAAGAGCGATCTGTTTTTGGTGCTGCCCAAAAGGAGGGTCCCACCCGCCAACAGGCATCCACCAGCATTATCACCAACTTTGGCTGTGGCACAGGGGCGCCATTTGAGAGTATTTGACTCCGTCAAGCCTCACGACCATTTCCCTCTTTTCGCTCCTGAAATAATCTCACCAAAGCCATCGGGCCGTACAAACTTTTCGGTTCAGCTTCTACCGCCAGGTCTTTGCTTTGCTCCACTGTCGCAGAGAAATTTCTTTGTTCGTCCCCCATCACGCCGCCATGTTTCGTGGTCAGAGCAAACAACAGTACGTCTACGCCTACATCTTGGCTTTGGGACCGCTGTCATTTCGTGGTCCACTGTTTTGCCATTTCAATACTGACCTGTCGTACCTCTCGCATCGCTTTCTGCAACTGCGTTTCTGTTTCTGTTTGTCTGGGCAGAAAGACCACAACCGAGGGGGTAAAGACGGAGTTTGTCTTCGCGGACGGCGCTAAGGACGATGTGCAGCTCTCAGGTGATTGGAATGACTGGAAAGCCATCCAAATGTTTCATGAGGGTGCCGGCACCTGGTCTGTCGTGACACCAGTCCCACCTGGCCCTCACGAGTTCAAGTTTATCGTCGACGGCGAATGGAAGCACTCGGAGCGACACCCGACCATCGGCATTGACGAGACCAGTCTCAACAACGTGCGCTATGTGCTACCAGAACCGGACCTAGGGGCGTCAGACGGTGGTAGCTCTACCAAGAGCTCCTCGCGACCGACGAGGAGAGATTCGCGAGCGAGCTCTGCGAGTATCGATTCTAATTCGTCGCGAAAGAAGAAGAGCGGCGGGTTCTTTTCGAAGAGGTGAAGGCAGGAAGAGCAGAGTGTTGTCATAGGTCGTCGAGATTGTGTATTGATGCTTTCCGGTTGTGCGTCGTGCACGGTGAGTAGAAGACCAGCCAACTGATCTTGTGGTAGTGTTATGGTTTCTGGTAGCTTGACTGCACAATATGTTGCGAATCAGAATTTTCGCTTGTCGCTACGCGTTGCAGTGGAGCGTTAGAGGTCTCCCTCTGGAGCGAAAGGACACGAGTAATCAGAGAATGTATTCTTTTTCTTTATTCTTGGTACATAGCCGCGTATTATTCGAAAGTCTTGTCGCTGTGTGCCGTTTCCCGGCAACCGATGCTTTGTTTCATGTGTACACCTGAGCATTTTGGACCATGTAGAACTGCGAGTACCTGCACTTGATGACGGGCAGAGTGTGTTGTGATTGCGACGAACACATGCCCAAATCAGATGCCGAAAATTCATGTTTATGCCCGTCAGCTTGAGGTGTTCATTGAAGGAAACTCGTACAAGAAGACTATCTTCCGAATTGTATGTCTCATTTGTGACCTTAAACAATCGAGAGACGAAGAACAAGCACAGTTCCTGTCCACTGTCTCTTTCCACAGTGAGAAGGCGAGCGGGTTTTCCTGGACGTAAGCAAAATGTCAACGAGGGCATTAGATGAAATTCTGAGCGACGTCTACGATATAACACAACATCCTTTCTTTGCAGCTGTTTCGTTGGCTGCAGACGCCTCCTCCGCGTTCTTCTTTTCTTCTGTTTGGGTTGTTTTGGGAGGCCCGCGGACGACTCGAATGTTGTTCATGTTAGCTTCAGTATCGCCAACTGTCGGATGACGTGACGAGTGTTTCCAACTGCCGTCTACAACAAATTTAAACTCGTGGGTTCCGACCGGGACTGGGGTGACTACAGACCACATGCCTCCTCCCTCATGATACATTTGGATTGTCATCCACCCATTCCATGCCCCTGACAACTTGACATCATTCTGCGCCCCATCCGCGTACACAAACTCCGTCTTGACCATCACATCCTCCTCCTCCTCATTTTTTACGTAGTTACCATGCGCAACAGGATGACTGCCAGCTGCAGTACTATTTTGTGGCTCGTCAGGAGGTACGGCCTGAATTGGGGAAAGAGTCACAAACAGTTACGTCCATACAAAGCGACATTATCAGGGCTCTGTTAGTAACTTATAGAGTATCAATCACGACTTTCGACGAGTAAACACGACAATTCAGACGTGTAGCCGTAACTCACCAAGTCATCCTGAACCTCTTCGACAACGTCCTCCTCCACATTTGCAACACGTTCCGACTTTGACACGTCGACGACATCCGGAATGGGATCATCTTGCACTGAATTGACACTTTCAACTTCAGAAAGCTGTGTGACCGCTGGTGGCGGTGGAGCAGGTACAGCGATCGGTACAGGCTTGGTAATACTTGCTGAAGGTGGCGGCGGTGGAGGCGGAGCGGCACTTGCGGTGTTGCCGCCTGTCGGAACGGGGGGCGGCGGTGGTGGCGGCGCGGGCCCTCGTCCAGCAGCACCGGCCGGTGCCGGAGGCGGAGGAGGCGGTGGTGGCGGCGGCGGCGGCATGCTGATGATGGAAAGAGACAATGGAATGTGATCAACCGAACGAGTGATCAACCGAACGAGAAGGAAAAGCTGACGTAAGAACTAGACCGTCAAGGGATTCTATGCCCAATAGGTAGGTGGGTGGTGGTCTTCGCAGATTGGTAGGAGCAGAAAAGACTAACCAAATGCAAAGTCAGCGAAGTGCACGTCGATACTTGCTGGATGGTAGCCCTCGCTGTTAAGAAGACGCTAGTATCGCAAAAAGAGCAGAGAGAGCATACTGCTGACAAATGCAATTGAGTCACAAAAGTAAGGCGCTCCTTGGCGCCTGAACTGTGATTCGTAATCTCAGATGCTTGAGATGTTTGACTGCATCATCACCTGCGACAGAAATACTGAAGATTGCATGTGTAGTGGACAGCGGAGCAGCTTTCCCAAACTAGCAGACAGCGGACGGTAAAGCGAAGCCGCGAGAATCCGAGGCCTTTATCGTGAAGTCGACTAACTCTCGCAAAAACCGAGTAATTACAGCGCATCAGCACATGACTCTCGTAAAGTGCACTCATCCCAATGTGACCAGACTGCAACAGACTCAAACAGGGCCACACACTGTGTGAATTGACCATGCACACGTAGAGAGGCGGGAAAACAACTGATGCTTGGAAAACTGCACTTGGTGTAGAAACATTTCATGCGGATAAATGCATACGATGCCTTCAATTAGATCGTCTGCTTGTAGAAGAATGAAGACCTCAACCCCCACCCACCCACGCCCTCTCAAAATACGTTGATTAAATTCCTGGAGGGCTTCCGCTCGTATGGTCGTGGCATCTACTAGAGACCGCATCGCCATAAACCCAACCACACATGCAATGTTGCAAACAATCTCCGCAGAAGGCAAGTCACAGCGCAAGTGACATTGGTATAATCATGACCCGTCCCTCAAATGAAACCGAGGAAAACAGTGTCACCATAGAGGCAGACAGGAGCTCTGCTGCGGCTATTCTGACAGACAATCCTCACGGTTAACAATTGTGCATGAGCTACCTGCAGGGACAACAAATTTCCGTAAGAGTTGTGCGATACAGAAGGCCTGGATTCCCAGACAAGCGCTGTGTCGTCAAAGCGTTCAGTCGCAAGACAGGCGCCCCCAAAGTCTGTCCCACACTGTTCAACAAAAGAAGAAGGCACCCTCAACCGACAAACGATAGTCACCTTTAATTGCATGAGGATAGTCGCTGCCTCGTTTAGAGTACCTCATGAAACACGCCGAAACCACGGCAGGTAGACAACGTCCAGTCTGTGTAACATCACCTGGGTTGGCCTGCCCCATCCACGTGATCGCAGAAGTCATCTGGAGAGGTTTATCGCAATCAAGCAGACTCTCATGGAAAGCTTCCGATGCAGCTGCAATTGACAATCGATATTACCATGAACAGACACACCACAATTAAGTGGAACAGCTATCCCGACAAAATAAACAAAGCCTCAAGTGAGATACTAGACATGAGCGGCAGATGGACCTCTGAGAGGAACAGAAGGGCAGTGTAACAGCGTAGCAGAGGAAGTAGAGCAATGAAGACAACGTCTCGACATTGTGAATGGACGAGGCAAAAGCAAGAGGGTCGGGAATACAGCTTTCATGTTGCCACTCGTACGCAGCAACACCGGCGTTTGCAAATACGTATCCTCACCAGCTCATACGAAAATTCCGTTTCAAAAAAGGTAAAGCTTTGATGAACCTGTTGATACCCGATTCCCAACATTCATCCTCGATCGTTGATCCACAGTCTCCATCCCCTCCTCATCTCTTCATCATTCGTAATGCGTACAGTCCTAGTGCGTCAGCGTCATTGGGAGACACCTTCCCCGTCTATCGTGATGGCCAACTCTCCGAAACCGTTTACCTGTGCTCTACTTCTCCAAATCGTTCTCGTTTTCCTCTGTCTTTCTTTCATAGACGCCCGCTCTACAAAGCTCCTCAACACACACGGACAACCGGGGGACGTGAAGTACATTCGCTGCGAGGTTTGCAAGCAGGTTGCGCATGCGGCAGCCACGAATGCATCCTCCTTAGATGCGGCTCAGCGTGCTCAGCTTGATGTACTGGACCTCGTCGAATCTCTGTGCACGCCCACGCATCGCGCAGGCCGCTGGATGCGCAAGACCGACCTCGTTGAGCGCGTGGGAAAATTGCATTTGGAGCCACAGGACGGCCAACAGGACTGTCTGCTAGAGTGCCGAACGATGGCGCTGGCATGCCGCGACGTGTTGGATGGCTTTGAGACGGAGCTGGCCGAAAAGTTGTTCACTTGGTTGCGGGACGATGGCAAGGCGGACGAGAGGATCGTGGAGGACTGGTTGTGCGCGAAGAGAGAGGGCGTGTCAGGGGCGTGCAGGAAGGGACCTCCAGTGCTGGCCAAGGGACGGGAGAAGGGACCTCCGTTTGTTGCAAAATCGAAAAAGGATGCGGATATGGAGAATTTAATGGAGGAGATGAAGGGGGCGAATGGAGAAGGATTTGGGATGGACATGATGAATCGGGGAGACATGCAGGCCCAAATGGGAGGAATGGGTGGGGACGAGTACAATGACGACAGCGATGATGATGATGAGATCGAAGACGCCTTTGAAGATGCTGACGGGGATGGAGCGGAGGAAGCTGCCCGGGATGTCGGAGATACTGGTGGTCTAGCGTTTGAAGAGACATCGCTAGGTGGGGACGGTAGTGGCTCCATCGAAGATCTCGGGAACGATCCTATCACACTGGGTGACACCGCATCGACAAAGGCATCTTCTGCAAACAGAGAAAGCGATGAACTGTAGGTGGTCTATTCTCCTCCCCCACATAACTTTTTGGGCTTGAGAGATTTGAGAGGTTGAACTTTCTGCTACTCTGCCTTCGGTCCGCATCTGTAAACAAATAAGCATATGTTAGGGCAAGCACATCCTCCTTTTCCTCATCACAAAAAGTATAAAATGATGTTGATATACACACGCACCAGGAAGGCCGCATTTGGGGGATGTGTGTCTCTTTGATCGAAACCAAAGAACTTCACCATCCTTATGATAACCTTGACCGTACCAAGTGCAACTCGTTTTCAATTTCGACGCAACTGCTGACATGATAAACGGATGGGGGATGCAACTGCTGACATGACAAACGGATGAGGGCCGCCTCTACTCCAGGCATCTCTACATTGTGCCCCAAGAGTGTATGAGAAGAATAGATATGTAGTCGATTCGAGCTCTAGATGTGTGTACTTTACGACCTCTACTCATGATACATTGCCACCGAAGAAGCAACTCATCCTTAAAGAAACAACAACACACC